>MU185036.1:20384-44327 GCA_016904865.1 Pissodes strobi | reverse complement strand
CGCTCCATCATTCTTCAGGTACCTATCTTTAACATTAGTTGTTGTTTCAGCAAGTATCATTATTTGTTCTTCTGTGTTATCAGTCTCCTCCGCTACCAGTCTAAGATTATATTTTGGTTGTTTTGTTTTATGTATAATCTTAAATTTTTTCCTATATTCTCCGACAAGTGGATTGTGGTCCGACTGTATGTCTGCACCCGGGTATGCTTTCACGCTTGTGAAGCTGTTCCTATATCTTCGGTTGATATGGTCTTTTCCGTCGTGTCTGGGAGAAGTCCACGTGTATAGTCGTCTGTCTGGTGACGCATAGAAGGTGTTTGTTATTACTAAGTCATGTTCGGATGCAAATACACTGAGAGTTTCCCCCCTTACGTTTCTAACGCCAAGCCCGTGAGATCCAATGTGATTCCCTTCTCTTCCCTTGCCTATTTTGGCATTGAAGTCACCCATTAAGATAAGGATTTCTTCTTTAGGGAGTTTCTTTATAAGATCTTTTATCTGAGAGTAAAATTCTTCTACTTCCTCCTCACTGTGATCAGTGGTAGGTGCATATACCTGTATTATGTTGGTGTTCACTGGTGACGTATTCAATTGTAGGAGCATGACTTTTTTGTTCATAGGCACAAAATTAGTGACGTGTCTAGCAACATCCTTTCTGATAATCAATCCAACTCCGTGTTCGTACTTTCCATTAGTTGTTCCAGAATAATACACTCTATAACTCTCTATGTCGCAGTCTCATCTCACTCACTCCCATGATCTCCATATTCAATCTTCTCATTTTCAACAGCGCATTCTGAATTTTACCAGCTCGGGCAATTATTGTCTTCACATTCCATGTGCATATTCTCTTAATTTACTTTGTTTGCAGTTTTTTATTATTCATGTATCCATTCTTATTTGCTCCCCCCGGAGATCCGATCGGGGAGCTTGAAACGGACTCATTTAATAAGAACATATCCGTATAATTAACCCTATATTAAAACAATTAAAATATATTGAGCAATTTAAGGGAATGATTTTTGCTCAATAGTAAGCTTACAGTCTTGTGAAATATAGGTATCTACGGTTATGAAGATTTAAATTTTTCATTAGAAAGGGAGTGTTCTATAAAGTACTCTAAGCCAAAAAAATCGGAGAACCTCTCATATTTGAGCCGAAAAAAGCGCCCAAAGTTTGAGTTTTGACACGAAGTTGCAGCACCACTCCACAAAAGCACTGGATATAGGCAATACACACCTTTTTGTATGGCAGTGCAACAGTGGCACACACACTAAAGGGAGATCCTATAGCACTGGACGAGCGGTGAGTGTACGAAGATATTGATTGACACGGTTCTTGAATAGTTGTAGGTTGTAATTAGGGGAAAAACAGATATCGTGGGAGTGAGTTCCACAGTGACGCAGTGCGTGAGCAAAGGAGTCCTTGTAAAGGGACGTTCTAGGTGTTTCCAATTGTACAACGAACGGGTGCGCTCTTGCCGCCTGTCATGACTGTCTAACAGGCTTTGCCGGCGGCGACATGTCTGCGGTGGTCCAGAATATCCAGACCCCGGGCCAACTCCGGGTCGCCAACGAGACGTACAGCTCTGCTGAATTGACTTCAGCAGCTTTAGGGTGTGCTTAGGTGCGGCACCCCAGATGTGTGCAAGAGCAGCTGCTGCAGTGTATACAGTTTTTTGTTGCGAAATAGCGCACCAAGCTTCTGCGAGGCGGATTTTGCCATGCTAGCAACGTGGCCATGCCAAGACATATTGCTGTTTACCGAGACACCCAGTAGTCCGATTGACGAGGATGGAGGAACGGTCGATCCTGTCATAATGATGTCAGGACCCGCCGTATTGGCTTTCTGGGCAAACGTAACTGCTTGGGTTTTAGCTGCATTGAACTGGACCAAATTCCTGCCGTTTCAGGTTCGAACTTGCTCCAGATCTTGATTAACTGTTGTAATTTGCTTCTGTCTGCGGTGATAAGTGTCAGTCGCTGGTAAAGGTTTTTCTGACCTAAATTGGGAGGCAAGGGTACTGTCATCTGCAAAAGTGTAAACAGGATTATTGGTTTCGGTCAGCAGATCACTAATATAGATGAGGAACACAGTTGGTGAGAGTATTGCGCCTGAGATGTGTCAATTAACTGCAACTTGCAGAGATCGGTTCTTAAGGAAACTGGCAAACCAGCTACAGAGAGACGCTGGCAGTCCGAAGGACGGCAGTTTGGTGAGCAATCCGTCATGCCAAACTCTGTCAAATGCCTTAGAAATATCCAACGCAGTCGCTCGAGGTATTCCGTAGTTCTCAATTGTCCTTCTCCATATATGAGTAACATGGATCAATATATCTCCTGAGGATCTCTGTTTGCGGAAGCCGTATTGGTTAGCGCCAATTATTCTGTTGGTGTCGAGGTACTTGAGTAGTTGCTAATTAACTACACGTTCCATGACTGGAGATTGTTGGAAGTAAGGCAATTGGGCGATACTTTAAGGGCGTGGTTTTCTTATTTCTGGTTGGAACAGGTTGCACTCGAGCGACTTTCCAAGAAGATGGGTAAACACCTTTTCGGTAAGACAGACAAAAAGTCTGGAAAAAATGGGTGTTATTTGTTGGCGCATTTTATTATAATAATGTCATACTTATCAAATTCGTTTCTACTGCTGGGTGAGTAGGCGAAGCATCGACTGTAGCTGTTGATATATTTATTTACGATTTATTTGCATTTATGCTATTTGTTTTTTAGCAGATTAGTAGCTATTTTATCAGTTTTTCAGCAGGCATTTACATATATAATATAACAAATTAGTAGAACGGAGTTAAAGTTTCATGTTTCCTTTCGTTATAATTTTGTAAATATAATTAAAGTAATTTATTTGCGTTGTGTGTTATTTATATTATATATTTATGTCTTTTCGTTGTACCTATATAAGTTAAAAATTATAACTATATATTTTAGTGTTGTTTTATGGTTATTTTGGTTATTAGTACTTGGTCGGTATAAACAATTAATTCATAAATCAATTATGACCACAAAGGTGATGGTGGTAATTAACTTTATACTTAACCACTTTAATTAGTGGACTGTATCAAAATAGGGTGTCTAGGCATCCCTTCATAGATTAATTAATGTAGACTGTAGTAGGGCATTTTCTAGATATGTAGAATAATTAAACTTTGACGGGTTTCAAGAAGAGTAGTTGAGCCAAACAGCTCTGGGTTTGTACTAATTTTATTGACAATTTGATTTGTATTTATATAAAAAACTTCCTATCAAGGGCTGCCTAGACATTTTGGTCCTTCGAGCAAGAAAAGCGGTATAAAGGGTACCGTCGAGAAGTAACCAGTCAAGAAACTACAGCGGAACTCCACCGAGATTTTAATAATCTATCAAGCAAGTATACAGGGCATTCAGAGAAGACTACCACCAGTCCAAACAAAGAAACTGCAGGGAAACTCCACCGAGATCTCAATAATCTATGAAGCAACAAGAAGGGGTAGAGAAGACTGCTGGTCGGGATAAACAATTGATTTTATTATTGCTTAAAACCATAAAGAAGGGTGTGCTTATCTTAATTAACCACTTTTAATAAACTGTATTACTATAGGGTAGTGAGAGGAATTGAAACATGTATTCGGTTTGATTTAATTTAATAATGCAGGTGTAAATTGCATTTAAATATGATAAATATAAATATACAAATAATTTCTATATTAATTCCAAGCATTCATCCTTTCATCCATAAAACTAATGTTACAAAACAGGTTATTTATAAATTGACTATCTACTGAAAGTTCTTGATTTTGTGATTTAAATGAAAACTTTGTCTTTAAATTTGAAACTTTCCTTTCACTCTACAAAATACCTTGATTCTCGTTTCTCCAATCTTGTCTTACTCAAGGGCAGGCTTTTAGTCTTCACACATCGAATTCATATCATATAGCAGGGATTTAAATGGATTTTCTCTACTGCAAATTTGCAGACGCTATTTTACAGTTTTTTCAACTCACGTACGCCGAGATGCTACGTCGTTTCTGGCCATGAAGAATTGCGTTACACAACGCCTGAATGAGGTTTTTGTCCAACGTGGCCAAAAAGAACAGAGGTACACTAAATATTATCTAGTATTTGTGCATACAATTGGAGAATTTGCCTAAAATGGTATAGGACCTTTTGGCGCGAAGAGGCACTTGCTAGAGCGCGGTGACGAGACCGATCTAGCAACGTGGAGTGTTAGCAGAGCACTGACTTGATTAACTTATTTCTTCGAGCTGGCCGCCTAGCGGCAAAACCACATCATAAAAAGTGGGCGGTGGCACATACTGAATTCATTTGAGATGACAGGGTAGAAACTGTTTTCTTTCTTTATTTGACACGTGGTTGCTCACACAACACAGACTGAGATAAGGATACATTAAAATGAAAACGATTACAAACGATTTCCTTTACGAGTGAAAAGTTGTTATATTCTAATCTATTATACTGACAGTACTGGTGTACAGGTTCGAACTAAGGGATCGTCCATCCAGGTTGGGACTAAGGGGCATTGAAGAACTGACATATGCTAATTTAAATGCACAAACTGGGTTATACCCGGGGTGAAATAAAAATCTATTTTGAGTTTAATTACGGCTCATTCATTCTACATACATACAGGGTGTTATCAGTAAACTATACGGTGAAAAACGATAGTTTATACACGTGTTGGGGTGTTTCCCCAACAACTGCTACCAGTCCAAACAAAGAAACTACAGCGGAACTCTACTGAGATCCCAATAATCTATCAAGCAAGCACACGGGGCATTCAGAGAAGACTGCTACCGGCCCAAACAAAGAAAATACAGGGGAACTCTACTGAGAGCCGAACAATCTATCAGCCAAGCACAAGGGGCATTCAGAAGAACATTGCTCCCCGGCCTATCAAAAGTACAGCGGAATCACACAGATCGGAACAAAAAAGAAATTCCGGCCACTGTCAAGCAACAGAACGTATTAAGGTTATAACTGCTGGGTGTCGTTATCTGAATTGAGTACGGTAACATCAAGAGGGCATCCCCAGAAATAGCCATAAAATCGTCATCAACATCTCCACATTCAAATTGCCACAATCTACCAAAATAATAAAACACGTCACAACACACATAGATATTTTCTCTAGAAGGTTAATCGGGGTTACCGTTTAGGCGCCGGTCTAGACAAGCATACTCCGCGCCCCTTGAGGGTTATACATTTGGGCAGCGATCCAAGCATAAACACATATAGAGATTTTCTCTAGCTGTCCAGTTAATGCTGGCGGAGAAAATATTGTCTAAAGAAATTTTGTGAATATACCAGTCCAGTTAACGCTGGCCGGCATACCCACATGTTTCAAAAAACAATTCAAATACACCAAATCATCTGCAAAAAACGAAAACAACAAGCAAATACAATCACTATATACAAAAACAAAACAAAAAAAAACGCTTTAGAATGGCAAAAGTAGAAGAAATAAACAAAATTGCAAAGCAACAAGAAAGCCTGGGAAGTGAAATATTACGCTTTATAGGCAATATGAAGAAAGATAGCTTAAGTAGAAAAAACGACAGCTACTATCAAGAAAAAGTAGCTGCTATAAACCAATTATGGCAAGAAATACGTGACAACCACAGAAAGATTGAAGAAGTCGGATACCAGGAGCACAACCACTATGAACAAAAATATATTGAAAAACTCCATACTTTATACGAAGATGCACTCAGAGCCGTTCGTGAAAACTGGGACAAAACTCAAATTCAACAACTTATTCAACGACTAAATTCATCATTAGCTAAATAGTAGAAGTGTTTGATTAGTGATTTTAGCAGATTTTAGCAGAACCATCCAAAGAACACAAAATACTAAGTCAAGAAAAACTCACGGCAAAATGGCAACCGATTGATAACATGTATCAAAAACTAGAAGATTATCTGCAGACGGCGTCAAAACTGAAGTTCAAAACAATGAAGAAATACGAAGAGTTACAACTCATTTTACTAAAACATAATAACAACCAGAGTTTGTAACATCGAGTTACCAAAAATCAAGCTGCCAATATTAGAAGGCCGCTATGACGCCTGCCCCCCTGTCCCTGAATGTGTACATATTTTCAAAAGTGGTCCATGAAAATACTACACTCACTGACATTGAGAAAATGCAAATCTTAAGGACACATATCAGAGGAGAAGCTAGCCGCCTAATACAGCATCTTCAAATTTCCGATGCAAACTAGGAAGCAAGCTGGAAAATTTTGGAAATGCGATTTACAAACGACCGCTTACTAGCCCACAAACTAATGTACAACATTCTTGATACCAGTGTCGAAGCGTACGAGTAGACAAGGTAGAGATTGTCTACCCAGAAATTGTCTACAGTTATTTGCCATTAATTAATTTCATGAAATTGTACTAAATGTTTAATTAAAACTAAAAAAAAACGCAATACGTAACACACAGCTGACTTGCTCTCCTTATATATCTATGACTGTAATGTAATTTATATAATCCGAAAAAAAAACGCCCAAATTACAATGCCTGCACCCCAGGAAGACATTTCGAGATTTGTCTTCCGAACTAGTCTAAAAACGCAAACCAGCTATTTTTATTACGCTGCTGCGGGATAGGTACTATTTATGGTAATGATTGATATGGTCGGCTGCATTACTTCAGTTTTGTTTTGTTTTGTCTGCAGAGCTGCTGTAAGCTATGTTTATATATATTGTAACGAAGTTACTATATTTTTAGGGGAATGGTATGCAAGCCGGATTAACTTTCTTATTTTAAGGTCTATTCACATCATTCTTTTTCGTAAAATATAATTTAAATATTCTAAACTAATTTCAATAAAATATTCCGTCGCGAAAAGCCAGGAAATCGGTTTTTACATTTTCCGTAGTACTCGCGCGGTACCGGTAGAACGTCGCGATCTCCGTCGCAGCACCGTGCGCGTGAAGGTCCCCACTCATCGGCCGGCCAATGACGTGATTCCCCACTACGCGTCGAGTTAATAAAACCGGGCTGCATCGCGCTCAGCAGGCAGAACCCACCCGGGTTCTCAAAGAAGAAGTCGCCAGCCAGCCAACCGCCTAGACCAGAGGATCACCACCACTACCGCCAATGTAGCCGCCCAAGCTGAGCCAGACCTACGCCGCTTCCTGCAGGTCGCCGCTATGACAGCCGCCTTCAGCAGACCGCCATCGTCGCCGCCTTTCTTGTCCATCTTCACTGCTACTGCATAGGTATTAACGTAGATGCTACACAAACATCTGTACACTCGCTCGCTCACACACACACTACACCTTCTCCCTACCTCACTGACACTATGCTACTCTCTCTCTCTCTCCCTCTTTCTCTCTATCTATCTCTCTCTTACTTCCGGACCTGGTGCATTGGTCGTACTCCGACCAGTTCCATCTTATTCTTTCTCTCACCAGGGCTGGTGCATTGGTCGTACTCCGACCAGTCTCGTCTGTCCTATATCTAACTCTTTCTTTCTCCCCCACCCATATAACCTACCTAACACGTTCCTTACCTTACCTACCGCCTCAACGACGGCGTAAAATCGTAGTAGCGAAGCACGACCGGAAAGCAATGACGGATCCGCGCACGCGCAATCTGGGATTTATATGTCATATACGCAGAAAGCCTCGTCAGGTCGTTGGTTAATGTCACACCGTATCCTATGTATCGTCGTCATCCTTATTTCTGTGTATCCGAACCTTAACACTATCGTCGCATGTTTCCGCCACTCTCCTAACCGTCAGGCCGCGTATATCCGTACCCGTCAGGACCATGTCAGAGGAGCTACGTTGGACCGATGTTGGACCGTCAGTCGAGTGCCTGTCCGTGAACTCGTGTATACCGTAATCCAAGTAGCTTCGTCGTAGCAGTACCGTTCCTTAACGGTTGATATCGCGGCTCTGTTTCTCTTCTCAATGTCAATGTCATACCGTTACGTTTCGCAGAGCATACCCCCCACTGGCAATATTTTCATTTCTGTATTCTCTAGTCATATCTTTTGGGTTAATATAAGTCGTATAAGAGTAACTCTTTAGTTAAGGATTAATCGTTTAGGTTAGCCTCAGTTTAGGCAGGTTGGAATAATAATGAGTAATTCTTACGTTGCAACGCTAAGTTAGCATAGGTTATCAGGGTTTTGAAGTCGCCATTCTTTATATTTCCAATTGACCAATAGAGATGCTGTATTAGGTGTATTTTGAAAATGTGTGTTTTCTTTCTAAATCCCTTCCTGCTATAAGTTAAGTGAAGCAAGTGAATTTCTAAAAAGCAGCCTGCAACCACGCAAGCATACAAGATCGACCCCTGGTTAGCCGTTTCTCCACTGTCTAAAAGCAATCCGGCGCAGAGTGGGCTCTCTACTATGGCGCCCGAGAACCAACCATTGGATGACGTAATGGTTAAACTAGGTAGTACAATAGCATTATATGCAGAAGAAATAGCATAGCATGTAGAAGCAGAGAAGCGCCACGAGAAACACCCTCACAAATTTGGCGCCCGAGCAGGGACTTTCTTTCCGTTCACGAAGGATTTTCATTCCGTCATCATGGACTTTCTTCCCGAACTTTTCTTTCCGTTTATTAGGGACTTTCTTCCCAGACTTTCTTTCCGAGAAGCAAGCAGCTTCGCCACACAATTTCTTCCCGAGGAACAATTTTTCTATCAGACCGTCGACTCGGATGCGCAGAAATGGACGTTCCAGTACTACCGCATTTCGGGCTCATACATATTTGTGCTCTGACCGTTAGATTATAAGCATTTAGGATTAAGGCTAGGATTAGTTAAGAGACCGGCGAGCCTGGTAGATTTAAGGAGGCCGGAGGAGGAAGCAATCCGATGGCGTTCCCCGTCGAGCCTGGAAGAGTTGGTGACAGGTTGTCATAGGGAAAATCCGGTTCCGTACCGTGCAGCAGGCCGGCGAGCCTGATAGATTTAAGAGAAGGCGGGCGAGCATGGTAGATTTAAGTTAGGCTTAGTTAGTGTTATGTTCGTTGAGTTAGGCCCGAAATGATAAGTTTTCCGAAAATCCCTTCTGCGCATGCGCCGGCCAAAAAGTCATGTAACACCTCTTTTCCGCATAAATTCCGGTCTCTCTGTTCATTTCTTCCATGTAAAAATCCCAAAATACACATCTCAACATCTTTTTGTCAAAATACTAGTTTTCCGTTCCCATATTATGTCGTGCTAGTCAAGCACAACCGGAAATACCGATTTTTTACCAAAATCGGTTCTGCGCATGCGCAACCCAAAAACCGACGCGGCACCTCTTTTCCGAGTAAACCAGGTCTTCCGATTCTGAATTTTGATGTTTCAAGGCCGTACACAATATGGTTCAAAAGATACCACTCAGTTTGCAATATTTTGGTAAAAATTAAGTTCCTGGACCACAAGAAGCTAGTAATAAGTTAAGTTAGTTAAGTGAATTTCTAAAAGCAGCCGGCAACCACGCAATCATACAAGATCGGCGCCTGGTTAGCCGTTTCTCCTCTGTCTAAAAGCAAGCCGGCGCAGCGTGGGCCCTCTACCACTATAATCCAAATGCCGTGGCGCCCGAGAACCAACCATTGGATGACGTAATGGTTAAGCTAGGCAGTCCAATAGCATGATATGCAGAAGAAATAGCAAAGCATGCAGAAGCAAAGAAGCGCCTCGAGTATATGTTTTTATCTTATACTTATGTATAAGTTACGTTTATATGTTAATATGTATTTTTTGCCCATTTATCCTCTCTATATTTATAGAACAGAATTTTACCATTTTATTTTATATTTTAATTAGTATATATAATTTTTTTACTTCATAAGCTTGATGTAATGGAGAAATCAACTTTTTTTTACATTAACAATGATTTGTATTATCTTTGTCTACCCGAATAAAAAATCCACGCTTCGCCACTGCTTGATATCCCAAATATCCAGCACGAATCAGCAGTAAAACTGAAACAATTACGCGACACAGTACAGGAGTCTCTCGAAGCACTAAACAATTTACAAACTGATACCAGTTCCTGGGGCCCAATGATCGGACGCATCATAAGCAAAAAATTGGACGCCGAAACAAATAGGTTGTATGAACAGTGACTAGAAAAACCGCACGACATACGACCAATAAAAGAGTTTATGGCATTTATACTAAGAAGATTCAATTCACTCGAGACGTCAGAAGAGGACAAAAACATAAGGGCAGCAAAAACTAATAATCAAATCGCCTGCCCATACTGCAAAGACTGTCGGCGCAGTCTGTATGCATGTCCAAGGTTTCACGCAATTACAACCCAGGGAAGGTTAACATTTGTAAATGAGAATAATATATGTGCCAATTGCCTATTGCACGATTCGCATGTGAGATGTCATTCCGAAGGTTGATGCCTGTCATGGCATCACAACACGTTGCTCCATGCTGAAAGACCTCATCAAGAATAGATTCGCTCTAGAAGAAATGATCAAGCTTAGCAACCAGCTCAATAACCAAATTTCAGAAATCCGGCTCGAAGGACGAAAATTTCTAGGCAGCCCTTGATAGATTAATTTAATGTAGACTGTAGTAGAGCATTTTCTAGACATGTAGAATAATTAGCCTTTGAAGGGTTTCAAAGGGAGTAGTTGAGTCAAACAGCTCTGGGTTTGTACTGATTTTATTAACAATTTGATTTGTATTTATACAAAAACTTCCTAATCTAAATACTATAAAACATATGTACATGTATACAAAAATGATGATGTTTTTATTTAATTGTTACACACGTTGACCTCCTTCGTTGTGTAATTTGCTGTGGTGCATTTTTCTGGGTCGACGTACAGCTAGGATTCGGTCTCAGCAGACCTAATACGTCATGCTTGTTTGAAATTATTAAGTTTATTTTTGTTGGAGAATAATTATACAGGGCGGCAAGAAATGCCTAATAGAGATTAGACATATGGTGGTGGGGGTTTTGTTCATAGGGTGAGAATTGAAACATGTACTTTAGGTATCACGTACTTTAATAATGCCACAATTAATTTGCGTTAATTATGATTAATATATAAAATTATTTCTAACTACTTTCATGCATTCGTCCTTTCACACATAAAAATAAATAGGTTCTGTACATAAGGTTAACTATTATTAAATGTCTATGTGTATTATTCAATTGACGTTCTTTTAATAACCCAACTAACTGCCTTTTCGTTCACACAAAATACCTTGTTACTTTACGTCTTCTTCGATTCTCTCAACTTAACCTGACCAGGGATGTAAGACTTCGAACATTTCATTCCAATCTCGAGTACGGGAATAGATTTGTCTAGTACAAATTTCCAACCGCCATTTACCTTCTCGATCTTCAACAGCTTGGACAAATGCGGTACAGCAACTAGAAATGATTGGAATTGACATAACAGCAGTCCAAGAAATAAGATGGCCGAAGAACGGGACCATAAAAATAAGCAAATCTGTCATATTCTTTAGCGGCAACGAACAAGGAAAGAACGAATTTGGTACGAGGTTTGTGGTTAGAGAAGAATTGGTCCAGAATATATGAAAGTTTGAACCAATAAATGAAAGGGTATGTTACATCAGACTTAAGGGACAATGGTATAACATCTCAATAATCTCGGCTCATGCACCAACGGAAGAGAAGGATGAAAATATAAAAGATGCCTTCTACGACTCTCTTGAAAGGATAATCGTCACTACCCCCAGTCATGACATGCTACTACTCTACGGTGACTTTAACGCAAAGATAGGCAAAGAACCTAATTTTGAACCAACGATAGGCAAGCACAGCCTTCATGACGTATCTAATGATAATGGCCAAAGACTCATAGAAACAGCTGCGCCCAACAATTTGCTAATAAAGTAGACTATGTTCCCACACAAGAACATCCACAAACACATCTGGGTATCAAATGACCACATCACTCGAAACCAAATCGACCATATTGCTGTGGATCTACGTCACGGAAGTAACATACTAGATGTCAGAATACTCAGAGGAATAGATGGAGACACAGACCATTACCTAGTCCGTGCGAAGGTCAGAATCAGATTATCACGACAAGATCCTAAGAGAACGATGGCAACTAACTCACAGTGGAATCGGGATGAAATACAGAAGGAAGTGAAACAACAGCAATACGTAGAACAACTCAAACAAGAACTAAACTTTGAAGGAGATGGCAATGAAATCGAAAAGCTCTGGGAAGTAACAGTAGATAAAATAATAAAAACCGTGGAGAATGTGTTTGGAAAAACCGGCAGAAGAAAGGCGAAATCGTGGTTTGATGAAGATTGTAGAAAATACCTAGAAAAAAGACAAACCATAAGAAAGCGTATGATACAACTCCAATCCAACAAAATCAGAGAAAAGTACTCAAAGTGTCGGAAAGAAACACTAGACAGCTAATTAGAACGAAGAAAAGGGAATTTGAACAACAGAGATACGAAGCAAAAACGAACAGGGCCGTATTCTCTTAAATGATGTCAGAAGAATGGAAGAGACATTTTGAGAAGCTACGAATATGTTGAACCGCATAAAGAAAAAACGTATATAACAGCGGACCTACCAGTCGAAGAGCCCTCTTTTGAGGAAACCCAGAAAGCTGTAGAGAAACTAAAGAACTCCAAGGCACCAGGATCTGATGGCATAATCGCAGAACTTCTAAAATACGGTGGTAATGCACTTCATCAACTAATCCATAAGCTAATAAAAATTCCAACAAAATGGAAAAAGAGCATCATAGTGCCTCTCCACAAAAAAAGAGATAAATCGAAATACGCCAACTACAGAGGAATCTCACTGATTAACACGGCATACAAAATAATGTCAAGCATCCTACTCAACAGACTTACTCCATTCGCAGAAAACATCGTGGGAGAGTACCAAGCGGGGTTTCGGGCTAAGAGATCAACCATAGACCAGCTATTTACTTTAAGACAAATTCTGGAAAAGGGATGGGAATACAACAGAACGATACACAACCTCTTTATAGACTTCCGACAAGCTTATGACAGCATAGAGAGAAGCCAAATGTGGAATGCAATGGCCGAGTTTTCAATCCCCAGGAAACTTATTTAGATGACAAAAATCTGCAAGGAAGGAGGAATATCCAAAGTTAGAATGAACCAGAGCCTATCCAACAAATTTGATTTACGTAACGGTCTAAAACAAGGCGACGCCCTATCACCCTTACTTTTTAATATTGTCTTAGAAAAAGCCATCAGAACAGCCGAAATCAAAACCGAACTACTAACCACTAAAGGACCCAAACTTCTACTAGCTTATGCGGATGACATTGACCTCATCGGAGACACTGTATTAACGGTAAAGGATATTTTTAATAAAATCGAGAAGTCAGCAGGAGAAGTGGGGCTCAAGGTCAATGAAGATAAGACGAAATACATGTGCGTAAACCGAATGGGACGCACGGATAGAATAGGACAAAACGTGACAGTGAACAGCTACAACTTTGAAAGAATGGAACGTTTTAAATACCTTGGATCTACAGTCACGGCTGATAACGACGTCACAGAAGAAATCAAGGGCAGAATACAGTCCGCAAATCGCTGCCTATATGCATTAAAAATCTGATTCAATCTAAAACCCTGACAAGAAAATCCAAAGTATATAGACCAATAATAACGTATGGGGGCGAAACATGGACAATGACCAAGGCCAACGAAGAAAAACTGCGACGCTTCGAACGCAAAATCCTCAGAAAGATTTATGGCCCCCACCGCGATGCAAGAATCGACCAGTACTGCATTAGAACCATCGCTGAATTAGCAGAACTGTACAGCGACAGTGACATCATCCAAGAAATCAAAGCTCACCGTTTAAGATGGGCAGGCCACTTACAACGGCTTGACGATCAAAGGCTTGTGAGATTGATATGGGAAGAGGTTCCAACAGGAAAAAGACCACTCGGACGTCCCAAATTGCGATGGAGAGACAACATCAGATCAGACCTCCGCAAAATGAACATCCCTTCGACCGTCGACTGATGGAAGATCGTACCTTCTGGAAAACAGTTGTCCAGTCAGCCAAGACCCACCCTGGGTTGTAGCGCTAAATGATGATGGTGATGATGATCTTCAACAGGAGAGACGCTACGAGTTTTAATGTCTGGAGAAAATAAGTTAAAACACCCAAAAGAGTTACTTATCCAAGCTTGGACTAGGAGAACAGAATACAGCAGATATTTTCTAAATATCTGTGCAAACAAAATGAGAAAATTACTAAATATCTTGGCGTCAAACAGGGCTACGACTGGGTAGATGTTCTAGGCGCCAAATTCAAGCAGTGCGATGACTGGACCGTTGCATCAAGGGTAAGTGTTTGTAAGGCACTAAAATCTATAAATTTAATTTTTCCTACCGGCGCGGACAGGGAGAACAGAGCGGGAATTTGCGCGGACGCGGATGCATTTGAGAGGGTAGAAACACGTTCTTTCTTTATTTGACAATATGTTGTTTACATAACATCGACGGAGATAAAGATATATTATATTCAGAACGATTAATAACGATTTTTTTGACGGAGTGACAACTTGCTTTCCAGTGATTGTTCAATAGTTAAAGTTAGATATTTAAATCCAGGTAGTTTTTGATTTCTATTATCGCTTGTAAGTAGCTACTTCTCATTCCATTTGTAAGTAGCTACTTCTCAGATTAGCAACTATTGACATTTATGAACGAGAAAATATATTATATCCCTCGTAAATCTAAATGGTAATTTTCTTAAGCAAAAACTTCAACATGATTGATTAGATGGGCGTAAGATAAATTAACATAAGTTTTATTTCATTATTTCCTTGGAGATATTGCTCCTTATTTTCGTTCTCGAAATACATTGATGAAACTTTGAGAAGATAAATCACAGGCTTTGACAAACATTAAAGAAAGATATCGAATTTTTGGTAGTAATAGACTGAGAATATAATATCTTTGTATTATAATGAGGCGACTCATTTTCTTTAGAACTACGTCGTTAATATGTACGTTCGTATCCTATTTACCAGTTAATGAAATGGTAACATGTTTACTACCAAACTTCAAAGCAATATTGAATGTATTAATTTATACCACTGCAAAGCTTTTACCCTAGTAAGTCCGTTAAAATTTCATATATATTACGGCTACAGGTATTTTTTAATGTTTTTTTTACATGTTGACTGACCTCTTTCTTTTTTACCACTTCATTTTAAAATTCTAAATTAGGTTAATAATAAATGCGAATACGGTTAATAAATAATGACCTCTTGTTGAAAATGAGAAAAGCCATAGTTAAATTGGTGAGGGAGTTCGGTTAGAGGTTGTTGATGTTTGTTATTTTTTGTGTCTTAGCGGAGAGAGAGCATACGAAGAATAGCGTTAGCGGGCATTGACTTTTGAGTGTTTGGCTAAGAAACACTGGCTTTTTTGTATTTTCTCGTATAAAAACACAGAGTAAAGGTGAAGAGCGGGGGGGGCAAAGACGAAAGGGGCAAGGATACCCCTGTTAGTGACAGTTATCATAAGAAACGAGGTTAAACAACCAAGAGGACTAAAGAGAACGACAGTTTTAGTGAAATCCGCGTAGGGGATATAGCATTTGTGAGATCTTGAGAATACTGGCAGACTGGTGCCGGGTAGTCCTTATATTAGAATAAGGCCAGAGTATAACAACCCAGTGTTATACTCTGATAGAGAATAGAGAATGTTGAAAACCCATGGACAAGACCACTGGGCATGCTAGCACAGCGATGGTACCGCGTTTGAGAGAATGTGAATGTAAACGTGTGTGTTTACTTACATGGGTTTCGAGACGAGACTCGATTAATATTGGTTAGAGGCAAGACTCTATTGTGAGAACTCCCATGGGCGATTGCCATGGAGCGCTAGTACAGCGATGGTACAGCGTTTTACTTAAGAGAGAGTGATTGCAAACATGTGAGTTTACTTACTTGGGTTTCGAGACAAGACTCAATTGTAGAACTCCCATGGACAAGGCCAATGGGGACGCCAGTACAGCGATGGTCAAGCGTCATACTAAGATTAATGGCAGGCAGGGTGCCGATAAATACCTTTTTGTAGGTTTGAGACGACGACGAGCATGGCTGGATACCACAATTCACTTGAGTAGAGAACTAGAGCGATTATTGGGGGTCTCAAAACGTGAAAATTTTCCGGCATGGCGGCTGCTAAGGCGCGACTTACTTGTGTATGAGTCTAGATGCTACTTGATACTAGATCGTAAGAACTGGATCAACTTGAAGAAGTTGTTAACGCCCCTTGTCACCGCCCCTTCTTGCGGGATGATCTACATCGCACCGGCGATAGAAAGGGCAATAATGTAAATTGTGTAAAAACTTAGCATGACCGGTTGTCTAAATTAATATTATGAATTTTAATACAAATCCGGTTGAAATCTGCTGACTAGTTTACATGAAATTCGATTATTAAAGATCGGAATTTTAGTTACCCCTAGATAATCCTAAAACTTCCTAGCTATAATGCTAGGAAGTTTTAGGTTGGGTGAAGTGGCTATTCCTGTAGGATGCGCTGTGATTGGTCGGCTTGGCGTAGGATACGCGGCCGGGTTCAGATGAGTAAACGTGGTTACAACAGATGGCGCTAGTAATATCGCCGGGATACAGCGGCTTTTTGTAGAAAGCGCTGTGATTGGTCAGATGCCTTTCGAGGCCGCTTTGCTTTTAGCTTTCTAGAATGATTGAAGCAGTGGATAAACGTTGTAAACAAGAGATGGCGTTAGTAGTATCGCCATGGATTTTAATTTCTCTTTGGAATGCGAGCAGTGGCGTGGAATGTAAAAAAAAGATTTGTAAGCGTGTTCAAAATGGTTTTCGAACATACAGAACAATCGCAGATGAACAGTAAAAAGGTAGCAAGTGATGATGACAGTGCAAACAAATTAAATCAATAATTTTTTGAGGGGCTTAACGACAGCTATAGACAAATTAAATGGATAAACTTACAATAGGTGCGTGGAACGTTAAAGGCTTGCGGGAGAGACAATTTAAAGTCAAGTTTTTTTTTAGAAGAGTACCATCCGCTGGTGCCCGCACTTCTGGAGACAACGCGTATGTCATTTGAGAACTATGTTATATATAGAAAGGATGAAGAAGCTAAAGCTGGACAAGGGGTCGCAGTGTTGGTGAGAAAAGACATCCCAAGCTACATGATTGGAAGTAAGGATTAGGGCATAACTAACCTTACTGTAGTTAGGAAAACTAGAAACAAAAATTATAAAGTCACCTCGTGTATAAAAGACTAGGTGTAAATCTGAAAGAAGAACCCATGACCGAACTAGTAAATGGAAATCTCCCTACTATTCTGATGGGTGAATTGAATTGTAAGTATATAGTGTGGATCAGGACAAAAACATGCACTCACAAATGTGGGACCCGAGATGCCTACCTACATTCCAGCAGGGTACGGTGGACCAGAGGTCCTAGATAATGCAGTGACAAATAATATCTACAGTAGTATGGAGATGGAGGTGTTCAACGCAGGATCGGCAGACGATAATCCTATAGTACTGACAATAGGAAAAGGGGATGTGGAAAAGCTTTACAGAACAAGATCTGTGACAAACTAGTTAAAGTTTAAGAAGAGATTACAAGAGACACTTTTGCCCCCAAAACTAAAATGCGAAAAAGATCTAAATACGCGGACTAGGCAACCAAAGACAAGATCAAAATTAACCCCCAGAAAACCCAAGCCATAGTATTCCAGAAAGGACGTTTATAATTGGGAACTCAGATCAGGATATGCAACCAGAGAATCCTCTGGAGCAACGACGTCAGATACCTGGATATAATTATGGATACAAAACTCACTTGGGAAAAACACATCATATCGACAAAAGCGAAGGCAAGAGTATCGTGGTTACAAACTTATCCACTAGTCTGCATGAATCTGAAAACGAAGTTGATTGTGAGGGCTCAGCTGGGATATGGCTACGGTGTGGGGATTTGTCGCGAAATCGCATTTGTTAAAGTTAGTATCATTATATAACTTCGTGTTCAGAAAGGCAGCAGTGACCCGATGGTTTATAAGGAATACGAACCTACAAAAGGACCTAGATCGGGTGCTCTGATGAACTATCTCACTCAGAAGGCAGAAAAGTTTTATGCTGACACTGAAAATCACCCCTGTGATGATGTCAAACTACCCCTAAACTATGATGTGGAAACAGCGCCCAGGCGAGACTACACAAGTGCCATCCAAATGCTTAGAGAACTGCAGACGGGGCGTTAGGAAAACACATACCTTATCAGACCCCCCTGATGATGAATAAGAAGAGGATTTTACAGGCTGTACATATATAAATACTGCAGTGACGGCACAAGGCGCCGAGTAAATCTGCAAAAACAAGTAATATATGAAAATACTGTATATGATATTGACATGTAAATATGTGAATAGACATAGGCTAAGATATCCAAAGCAAATATGCCGCAATAGGAATGCAGTCTCGCTATTGATGGCATTGTATAAAAGTTATAAACAACCAAACACTGGACAACTGCAAATAATGAGAACGCCACACATAGTGGAAGATGATGGAGTCCAAGGAGAAGAGCAAAGTCTTTGTTGCAAAAATGAGAGTTGCAAGTGCAAGCGCTTCAGTCATGGTATAGGGAAACTCAGGCATCGCTTAAGCAGGCTAAGGTCTGTAAGCGTAAATATGCAGGGTAGCTGGCTGCAGCCTTTGCGACGGTGATGTTTTAGTGGGTATGCCATCGGGAGAGTCCCACACACCCTTCTGCCTAAGAGGGGTGCGTAATAGCATTTCCTCACCTTACCAAAAAAAAGAGATGAGTCTACAAATTTCGGTAGTAAATCAAAGATCTCATAGTTTTCAGTTTCCGGGGACGGATCGCCGGACTTTACGATAATGTCCAAGGCAGGCGATTCCGAAGGGTCGATCACCTCCGACCTCAGTGAGAGGGCAGAGACTCTCAAAGAACTCCAAAAACTAGTCCTTCAATTACAGCTAAACGGGGGTAAATGTAGAGAGTGCCATCACTGGCTCTCTGTATTCACGTTAGATCCTGAGCGAGCTACAAGATACTTGGAAGAAGCGTACCTTAGAGATACTGCCCATGTTCGTGAGACGCATCCTATAAAGATCAAGAGCTACAAGAAAAGCGTAGAGTCTAACATTTACTGCGGCCAAAAGACAACGAATAAAACCATTTAAACGACGCTTCTTACCCTAACCAAAGGTAAGAGTGACACGTCGCCCACGTATTCCAAGAAAAGGAAGGTTGAAGAAAGCGGAAAACCTGAAAATGCCAGCTTTACTGGCGTACGTGACCTGCCGCACGACGAAAGTGACCTTCAAGTCACCTTAAAGGAAACTGTGCAATTAAGACAGGAAAAAAAATGGGGCGGATCCTCTAGCCGATCACCCGATTTTAGCCTCGCCCACAGTCGCCGAATTGGCGCTGCCCACAATTAAACACGTGGATACTGACTCAGGTACAGGGTGTCCCAAATTCGAGCCTCAACATTGGGATCTCGGGAACTAGAAGAGATACGAGGTCGGTTAAATGGAGGCAAAGTTGCGCAATTTGATGCTAATCAAAATGCCACCTTACAAGTTTAAAAATTCCGAACAGATTTTTGGAAAAACCGAATATTCGCGATTTCATTTTAATTTTTGTATGACTTTATTTGAATTGATATAACAAAATAAATTTCACATTCTCATTGTTACTTTTTCTCTTCTACAAGATGTCATCATCAACTTTGTTTTTTTTTAAATACGGCCCTGAATTTTTTATTACGGACTTTAAGAGCTTCTAAGGTCCCAGAATCAATGATATATCGCTTATTCGAAAAATTGATATTAATGGCATTTTTCATTAGAACTCATGTGTTAGAGAGAGACAGAAAACAGATTTTGTTACTATCTTACCAGGAAATCATTGCAATGATTTTTTCGAAGAGTATGCGATACAACAATGAGAATGTGATTTATTATTTATTTCAAATCTAATCCCACACAATTATTTACTTTATGCTAATATAAAGGGTGTCCCAAATTCGAGCCTCATCATTGGAATCTCGGAAACTAGAAGAGATACGAGGTCGGCTAAATGGAGGCAAAGTTGTGCAATTTGATGCTGATCAAAATGCCACCTTACAAGTTTAAAAATTCCGCATACTTCCGAAGATTTTTGTAAAAAACCGAATATTTGCGATTTCATTTTTATTTATTTATGACTCTATTTGAATATATATAGCAAAATAAATTTCAAATTTTCATTGCTACTTTTTCTGTATACAGCCTTGGATTTCATATTACGGATTTTAAGAACTTCTAAGGATATAAAACCAATGATGTATTAGCACTTATTCGAAAAATTCATATTGGTGACATTTTCCATAAGAACTCATGTGTTAGAGCGAGACAGAAAATAGATTTTTAATATAGGGTTAAAAACGAAAACCTTTTTTTACGCATTAGCGCTTTGCATAAAGAAAGCTTAAAAAAACTAACATAAGAAGTGGTTAATAAATAATATAATTATTAAAGTGTCAACCCTCAATTCATAGACTCTAGTTTCTACCCTTTGAATCTCAAATGAATTCGGTATGTGCTACCGCCCATTTTTTAATTATGTGGCTAGGCGGCCAGCTAGAAGCTCGAAGAAATTATTTCAGTCAGTGCTCTGCTAACACTCCACGTTGCTAGATCGATCCCGTCACCGCACTCTAGCAAGTGCACCCTCTGGCCAAAGGACAAATTCCTTTTGTGCCAATTTCTCTTCTTGTATGCACAGATATTTGTAGAATATCTAGTATTCCTCAGTAACCTTTGTTCACCCTTGGACAAGGACCTCATTTGGGCAGTTTAACCCAACTCCTCAAAACCAGAAAGATAGCGTCCCGTTTGAAAAATTCAACGTAAGATGGCGGATTGACATTCCTGGTCGAATAATTTCTGCAAGCAAGGTGAAAGCGGGTTGTTATGGTTTCCGTAAAACAAACAAAGGTTAAGTTGGGAAGTAACTAGTAAAATCTCTCCCTGTTGAAGATACAGGTAAAGCAGTCAAAGTTCAAAGGTACGATGTGTGAATATTGCTAAGTTGGAGATCTAAAAGCATTAAAATAAGAAAGATAAAAACTCAGTTTTAAATCAAACAATCAAGACTTTTTAGTAGATATTAATAATTAAGAACCTTTTGTAATATTATTTGTATGTTTGAATGAACGAATGCCTGCAATTAGTCTTAGAATTGTATATATATATATATATATATAGAAGGAGAAGGGTAGTCTTGACCGACTAGTTAAACAACAAAGAAATTTCTTGGGGATTCGGTCCTGATTTGGCCTAAATGAGAAAAAAATGCTTTTTAGCTACGCCAAGCTTTCGATAATTTTTATTATCTTCTTCGGGGCTACAATATGGAGATATTATTTAATATTGATGTACAAAGGAAACCTTAAATTCTACTTACTGCTATGCAATTTCTTGAAAACCATCTCTTACGCAAAACAGACATAAAATTCCTAATTACTACATCGCAAGTATATTGTTCGTGATTAAACCACGTAAAATGGCGGATTCCATTATCAGGATCAAAGCAATCTTATAGTCGGCCGTATCGTTCGACGGAAAGTGAATCTATTTAGATTAATTTTGTATCTTTTTTGCGTTGTTGTAAGTTTTTTGATACAGATTATTTGCTAAGGGCAAGGTCTATTCTAGTCCCAGTTATCCTATAGTTATAGTTATCATAGAGGATCGGTAGAAACAATCAAATTTGTCCTTAAACTAATTTAACCTACTTTAATTTTGGGAGAGGATAGTTGTTTATGCAGCAGGCTAATTTCGCTACAGAGAGTGGCTGAAGAACCTATTTTTTTAAATATTTAAAGATACACCACTTTGATTATATGTGTGATTATTATTTTTAGTATCTAGTGTAAGTAAATGGGAATAAATTACACTGAGTCCCTCAACATCTGTTTTTTTGTTGATTGAGTTAGGTTGTGAGTAAATTTCAACCATCTCGAGAAAGAGCCTTTTGCTATAATTAGACTCATTACATAAAATTTTTGTTTCATTGTAGTTAAACAAATGTCCTGCATTATTAGTATGCTCTGCTAGAGCACATGTATTTTTATTGAGTCTACAATCACTTTTGTGTGTTGTGATTCTATCCTTTAATACCCTAGATGTTTGTCCTATATATATGCCTTCACATTCAGAACAAGGAACACTATACACCACACTTGACTTCTTCAAGTCTTCGTCTTTGTTTTTTAACTTACTGAAAATGCTGCCCACAGTTTTCATCTGTTTATGAGCTATTTTTATAGAGGGTTCACATTTAAAAAGCTTAATGATTTTTGAAGAAATTTCATTTATGTAAGGAAAAGAATAGTAATGAATTTGATTCTCAATTGGTGATGAGAATAAGTCTGGTGTTATCCCATCATCTCTCTGATTGTTATCACCCACTATCTGATTTGTGCTGAACATTAATTTATTTAAGAGTTTGTGGGGGTAAGAGTTGTTTAGGAGAATGCTATGTAATTTTTTTAAATTATTAAGTCTTAACGAGATATGAGAAATTTTTTCTATTCGTGTTTTAAGTGCGACAACCAAGTTAATTTTTGTTTTGGTAGTGTGATTAGAGAAGAAGTTGAGGTACCTTCCAGAACTTGTAGGTTTTATGTACCAGTCAAGAATAATCTGGTTATTATCGTTTCTAATGAGTTTTGTGTCTAGAAAAGGTACACTCTTATCACTCTCTCTCTATCGTAAACTGTATATAGCGGTTGTAATTGTTGAACACTTCTAGAATTTCCTCGCATCCGTCAATTGGTACAGAAGTCACTACGTCATCAACGTACTTTTTTAGAAAAGGCAGTTGAAAAGAAAGCTTTGGTATACAAATATCGAGCAAATCATCCATAACGTATTGGGAGATGATGGGAGATAGTGTGGCCCCCATAGGAGTACCTAGAATTTGTTTATAGTAATTTTCTTCAAATTTACAGTAGGTAGTGTCAAAAACAAATTTTAAAATTTCCAGAAAACTTCCCTGGTTTACACTTGTGTGTTGACTTATTACATCCCAATGTTTAATTATACTATTTTCAGTTAATTCATAAGGAATATTGTTAAAGAGGGATATGACATCAAGACTTATGAGAACAAAGTTGTTAGGTAATTGTTTTTCATTTATGAAATTTGAAAATTCAAAAGAATCGGAGATATAGTAGTCATTGTTCCGACTGTATGCATTGGTTAATATTTCTGTGAGAAAACTGGCTAATTTGCTATTAGGAGCATTGATTGAGGAGACTATGGGCCTCATGGAGAGTTCTGGTTTGTGAATTTTAGGCAGACCATAAAATTTTGGTGAGGTTTGATTGTAAATTCTCAGATTTGAGGCTGCCTCCTCAGTCAACTCTTTGCGATCTACAAGTTTTTTTACTAGTTTGTTAGCTTTTTGCTGATATGTTGAGGTAGGATCCCTAGCGAGCTGCTTGTAGCAGGTCTGATCTAATAGGATATTGTTAGATTTATCAATGTATGATTGTTTTGTCATAATGACAGTGACATTGCCTTTGTCAGCTCTAGTTACAATCAGCTCACTGTGGTCTTTGAAAAATAGCTTAGTTTTATTAAACAAAACATTCAACAAATTTGTATGCACTGGTTCTCTAAAATAGTTTGTTAGAATATTGGTGAATTTTGCTCTGGTATTATTTTTAGAGTTAGTTGGAAATTGTTTTATTATATTTTCCAGATCTGCTAACAATCTTTTGATAGTGATTTCATTATCGAAAGCTTGGCGTAGCTAAAAAGCATTTTTTTCTCATTAAGCCCACATCAGGACCGATACCCCAAGAAATTTCTTTGTTGTTTAACTAGTCGGTCAAGACTACCCTTCTCCTTCTATATATATATATATATA
>MU185036.1:0-15384 GCA_016904865.1 Pissodes strobi | reverse complement strand
TTAAATTAAATCAAACCGAATACATGTTTCAGTTCATCCTATAGATATAACCTCACCACCCAATGGTAATACAGTATATTAAAAGTCGTTAATTAATAATTAAGATACCACCCCCTTCTTTATGGTTTTAAGCAATAGAAAATCAATTGTTTATCCCTACCACAAGGCAATTTTTCTTGCCTTTTTTTTGGAACAGGTTGCACTCGAGCGAGTTTTCAAGAAGATGGGTAATTACCTTTTCGGTAGGGCAGAGAAAAAAGTTTAGAAAAAACGAGTGTTAGTCCGTTGGCGCAGTTCTTTAGCTGTTGTTGAAAATGAAAAAAAAAACATAGTTAAGGCGAGGGCTGAAAAATGTTTCAACTAGAGTTTTGTGAGAACGAGCATAAAGAAATAGGAGAAAAAAAATATTTTTATTGAAAAATAATTAAAGTATTGGTATAATTTCTTTTTAAATTAATTTAAGAATGTATTGTTAGTTTGTAAGTATTTCGTTCGCATCCCAGTCTTTTTTATTTTGTCGTCCTATTGAAAAAGGAGATAATATATCGAAAGTTTAGACTTTTAATGTAAGGTGCGGGCATATACAGATTTCATGGATTTAGTTTACTTTTCATCTATTACCTTTACCAACTGTCAAATTAAGACTAATGATGCCATTTAATTCTACATAAAGTTTTCGAATAAATTACAAGAGCAATGAAGTTTCATTTGGCTTGCATGCCCAGAATAAGGGATATTTACTTATTTTTAAGTTTCAAAGTCAAAACATTTTGGAGAGACTGCGTGTTTAACTTTAGCTCAATTATTATCTCTTATCGATCTATTTTCTCTCTTATCATAATTTAGTTTAGTAATACTAGAAGCTAGTGAATATTTTTTGCTGCTGTGTTAGTAATTATTTAATTTATTCATATATTTATTCTTTCTACGTGAGCGATACACTTTTGCTGAAATTGGCTGCAAGCGTCATAGCAGTGAACTGTTTTATTTAACTATATTTTGCAACTCTGACTTTTCGCCTAAAAGTCCCGAAATGAGCTCAATTCGTGTTCACCTGTAAATAATAAAGGTAAAATGGTAAATTCATTATTTTAGTATATCTTTATTAACTTTTTATTGATATAATATTATCGCTGCCATGGGTTTAATATAGAATCACTTTAGATTAGTAATATAATTCCTATGTATGGAGTTTCGTGATTGACTGCGTTTAGTCAGAATTTTAATAATTCAGCATTTAGTTAGAACTATTTCAAAATAAGACTTGACAATATTAATTTTGTAAGACCTAGATTCAGACTTGTAGGTTAAACTTCAGAATTTGCAGGTGTCACCTGTCATCTATTGGTTTTCAAGATGAGCTGCTCACAAAGAATTGCCACTTCCATTACTATTTGCTTTTACTTAATATGACTAGACTATCTCCATTTTCACAATGAAGCTCTTGATGATCTAATTTTAACTTTTAAGCTACTCACTTAATATGTTTTGCAAATTTTTGATAATTATCGAAGCTAATAATAATTGAAACATTGAGTTATCGTCAATGGAATGGTATTGTGAAATCCCGAAATATTAAATTCATATTAAAATTGCCCAAGGAGACTTGCGCGTCTATTCCTGATTTACTTGTTGGAAAAATCTTGGCAGAAAATAATCAGCCCCGGTGGAATATATTAAAAAGTAAAACGAGCCCTTGACGAAAAACGTTTTATCACGATTGGATAAAATGTTAATTTGAGCAAAGACGATCCAAAACTGGAGAATAACACAGAGAAACAAGCAAGTATCCACTGAGTCTAAAACTGCTACATAATTTATAAGAGTAGATAAATCTTTTACCTCATATCCGGCGGCTGTCCCCAAGAAAGGAAATAAGTAAACATCTGGTAAGGATTAAGGACAGTTTCAACTTTCGTCTTGTGTGCTCTCCGTTATTAGTACAGGGACGGGATAAAGGATCTTCCAAATTCTCAATTAAATTTAGGGTTGTATTGATTCAGCCAATATTTTTTATACAACAGAATTTATCTCTTTCGAGGTTGTAAGCGACAGATTTAACTGGCCGAAAGTAATAAAACGTTAGAGATAAGCAGTATATTCTCATTAGAATGTAACTCAAACTTACCCTAAAAGCTGTTCGGCGCGGAACCGGTTCAACACAGGTTTTTATAAACCAGCTCTAGACAGCTTTAGACCAGTATCTAAACAGATTTTTAAAGCTGTATACAGATCTGTCTAAAGCTGTATAGAGACATGTACAAAGTTGTAAACAAATACCAGGACATATTAACAAATATAAACAAAGAGCAACATATAAGTATTGGTTGAAAGCGGTTCAAGACTGGTTGAAAGCCGTTCGGTATCGCCTTAAAAAGGATCGGTACTGGTTCAAGATTGGTTAAGGACAGGTTCAAGGTAGCTCGGGGCAAATTTAAAGTGGCTCAACATCAGTTCCAGGCTCCAGATATCTGCCATCCATCCTCTTGAGCTATATCACTTTAAATTGTAGACATCTTTTATACTGGTTCAAAGCTGATAGGATTCTTTCATCTGGGCAATATCACAGTTGGCTATTTTTAAGAGTGGGTTAATTGAAATGTATCTGAAATTTTTAGCAGAATTTAAAAAATAAAGCAAACCATAAACATGTCTAGAAATTTACAGGTGCCCAGTGCCTTGAACTGTCCTGTAGGATGAAAATATTTCCTAAAAATGTTTAAAGAAACCATGTTTTTAACAAAAACGATTTGTTAAGATATTCCCTAAAATATCTTCGACGAATTGCCTTCTATCATATCAAGCGATTTGTAATAGCCACGAGGGACGTGAAAAGATGTAGAACGCGTAAATATTAGTCCTTAACAAATATTATCTAACACAATTCGAAAATAGCTTTCCTATATAGTTCGTTAATCAATTCTCATAAATTTATTAATGCTTTATCTAATGGTTGGATATTAATTTTATTATAGCATTGATTAGAACATACTAAATAACAACATAAAGACAACTAGCATAAAATTCCAAGTACTTTGTAAGAGTAATTAGGGTTCGACATAAGGCCTTGTGAATGTTTAGCAATTTGTGTAGTCTGGAAACTAGATTGTGTTAGTTTAGGTCTATTTTGTTGATGAATATTCATTATAGCATTAAAAAAATCAACGAGGTTCAGAACAAATACAGAAAGAAAAGCAATGTTTTTAACACATGAGTTATAGTATATATCTACGTAATTTCGTGTTGAATCTTATTGTAATATGTAACCTGACTTAAGCGTTGGTGGCTAATTATGTAACACGATTTGTCAATTGCTCAACAGGCGGTCCATGTGCCAGGTTCACTCATAGGTTTTAATTTTATTTAAAAGTGTGGGTCTATGTGTTGTCATTTAAGTGAAGGCGCCACTAATTTTTTTCACTAGGAATTGATCAATGAAATTTGGGTAGTAAAATTTAGAAACCTACCATATATAAGAACGTTGAAATTAACTGAAGATATTCGAATTAGTTATTGTTTGCACTTGTCTACATGAACTATTAAGTCAAATTAAACTAAGTTTCTAAGTTTTAATCTTGGTCTTATATTCCTGTCTGGAAATAGTTTTAACTAAACCGCGAATTCTAGAGATTCTGATCTCATGGCAGCGATAATATCAATATATCACTAAGCAGAGATCTATTAAATCAACGAATCAATCTATAAAGTAAGATATTATATGGCTAGCCGGTAAGTACGTACGGAGAACACGAATTGAGCTTAGGTCGATGGTAGGGTTAAGGCGAAAAGTTAAAGTTGCAAATAGCAGTTATGCGAAACAAATTACTGCCATACAGCCAATTACAGTAAAAATGTATTGTTAAGGTAGGTAAGTAACAAGTAAATCAGATGATCACGAAAGCGTTATCAAGATATTTACTAATTAAGGTCATACTATATCGGTAACAATGAAAGTCAATAATAAATAATCGATAAAGATAATAAATGACTTAAAGCCATCCAACGATAATTTCAGTACTCAATATCCTAAAAGAGTAAGACATGATATACGATAAGAGACGATCTACAGTCGTTTAAAAATAAATTCATTATTCAAAATTAAATATAACGATAATATACGATAAAGGAGAGTTCGATCGTGAATCGCGTTGGCGACGGATCGTTTTTAGTTAGCTCCGGTAAATTTGTTGTTTTTATTTAGTTCCGGCAAAAACTGTGGTTTAAGTTCGGATTTTAAATCACGATTTCTGTATCTTTATACATTGTATTCGGACTGCTTTTTGCTCTTGTAGTAACCAGTAAAGGCCAGGAAGGGTTTTATACCCACGTATTTGTAGTTTCCGGGGACGGACCCCCGGCTTTTGCCACTGCCATGGGCGACTGCACGGAGGACGAGGACACCCTGTCCAACGTCTCTATGGAGTCCAATTCGGGCAGAAAGTATAGCGACCTAATTATAAAGTAGGTAAAGAGCCAAAGCCAAAGTTTTATCGAAATATGCGTACAATGTCGCCTAGACACGGAAAAGCTCAAGCACACCGATGAGCTATCGCAAAATGAATTATACCGTTTAATTACCAAAATACGCCAACACATGAGGGACATTCATCCTGCAGGTATTAAAAGAAGTATATCGTCTAAAATCGATACTGGCAAGAAGAAGGCCAGTCCGACAAACCTGCATGCTGCCGAGTGCACAAAAAAGGCCAAGGTCAATGCCACTGAAAAACCATCGACGCAAAATACGCTCGGCAAGCCCGCCGATTACCCTCTAGTAACAACGCCCGCCGTTCAAGGAAACGATTCCCAGGTTATTATGGGACCGCCACCTCCTCCTACTCCTGCTACCCTGATAGCTAACTGCGAAAAAGACCCCTTTAGGACGCCATTTAGGCAGATTCCGTTTAAGCGGAATTTTAAACTGGTGACTTTAGATATGGGCCAGCCGCCCCTAAACACCAAAAATCAATTCCTACCCCTACAGGACCTGGATACAGAGGACGAGGATACGGTTAGCGTTGCCTCAACCTCTGCCTCTACTAGTGTTAGGCAGAAAACCAACGCTAGTAGCAAAAAAGCGCCTGCAAAACCGAAAAGCCAGCCGCCGCCGCCCGTCGTTATCAAAGGCAGGCCCGCTGACCATCGCCAGTTACGTGAGGATCTAAAAGAGATGCATATTAAAAAGTACCAACTGAAGTACACTAAAAATTCAGTCATAGTATACTGTGATACTGCCAATGATCACCACACCCTGAAACGTGCCCTCGATATAGAAAAAACGGAGTATCACACATACGCGGAATCCCAGGAGAAAACGCGAGCCTTTGTTCTTCGCAGCCTTGACGGGGAGATTAAACCGCAAGATATCTTCGAAGCACTTAAAGATGAGTATAATATTGACCCAAAAAATATATTCGAAATGCGTAAGACAAGAATACCTATGTTTCTTGTAATCCTTGGTACAAATTATAACATACGAAGACTTAACCAAGAAGTAAAAACGCTTATGAATGTGAGAATTAATTGGGAGATTCGCCGTTCAAATAAACCCGTGCTGCAATGCAAAAAATGCCAACAGTACGTGCATGCCAAAACTTACTGTAATCGCAGGGTGGCATGCAGTAAGTGTTCCGGACCACACGAAATCACCGTATGTAATGCTGATTTCCAAAAGTGTGTGAACTGCAACGGCCCACACAGGTCAATAGACGAAGATTGTCCTGTATTTCAGTATAAACTGAATATCATCCAATCCACCGCAGCCAAAAACAAGCCGGCAAAACAAACCTTTCGTCCGGCGCCACCCCCAGCAAACCCAGCATGGAGGAACCCTAATGTAGCAGACGGTCAGAGTGGCCAAGGCCTAAGCAATGGCCAACGATCTGAAGATTTTGACAAACAATTCCCGCAACTCCGAGGCAGGCAGCCACCGCAACGAAGCCAAGACCAACATATTAACACTGTACAGGTTAGTGGTACTGCTCATGCCAACACTAATACTCAAAATATATCAAATACCATGACTAATTTGAACAATGTCGTGGCAAAAATTAATAGTTTAGTTAATTTAGAGCAACTGTATCTTGCTCTCGACTGTTATTCTAATATGTTAGAAGCGTGTAGGGACAATAAAGCCGAAATCATTCAGGCTTCTATACGTTTCTTTACACATGAATACTCTCGATTTAATGTATAAATGTTGCATATTGCTAGCTGGAATGTGTATAGCATCAGGTATAAACTGGGCGAGTTTCGTAACTTTATGTATACGTCCAATTTTCAGGTTGTTTTCCTCATTGAAACGAATATAGCACCCGACTTTACACTAAAAGTAAGGGACTATAGCATCGAGCGATTTGATAGGCCCGATCGACGCGTGGGAGGCGTGGCCTGCCTCGTACATAGGTCGCTCCCGTATAAAAGAATACGAGATCTTCGATCCGTTATAGAACATGTTTGCATCGAGTTCGCGAACGGCCTACGTATTTGTGGCGGTTACGTGCCCCCGCGTCTCCGCCTCACGGCAAACGATCTCTTGGCTATTCTTCCGCCAAACAGAGTATCCCTGTTAATTGGTGACTTTAACGCTACCCATGTTGAATGGGGCGGCACAACCAACGCAAGGGGTAGATTATTTAAGGGAATAATCGAGAACAACCTGGAAATGTCCTATCATAGAACGCCAAATCCTACGTATCTTCGTGGTGCCTCGTTCCTGGACATTGCTATTACCCGGGGAGCGATAAGGACCTCTCAGCTGCAGGAGATTAACGCCTTAAATTCGGATCATCTTCCAATCAAGATTAGCCTGTACTGCAGGATCCCGACGACGAGTGAAACCGTCGTTTCATACAGGAATGTTGATTGGAGGGTGTTCCGGGAGCGGCTTAATGAGATAACTGTCGTTCCGGAGCAAATAGCCACTGTTCAGGAACTGGAAAACGAGGTAGAAATTCTTACTTCAAATATCCAGCGCATCCGTGATGCTATGTGTACTAGGGTCACTTGGCACCCTAGCACTGAATCCCTTCCCGAACATATCCTTGATCTTATAACCTTTTGCAATCGCTTTCGACGACGATGGCAAAGGAACCGGACACAAATGGGATCCGCTCGCATTAACGCGCTAACGGAGGAAATAAGGATAAAAATCCGGGAACATCGAAACCAAACGTGGCTCAATTATATTAACTCTATAAGCAGGGATGACAACTCACTCTGGAAGTTGGCTAAGAAAGTCCGCGGAGGCATGACGCGCACTCCTGAGATAAGGCATCGTGGTCTAGACATCGCTGATGATCTAGGAAAAGCTGAAGCCTTCGCGAATTACTTAGAGGGCGTATATAGTGCGGCGCCAGACACCCTGCCTGAGCACGAACTCTGTACGCAGACTGCAAACACATTTCGGCAGTATAAATATCCCATTCCTCCGTTAGTACTTAATAAGCTGAGAATCACTCCGGCGGACATTCGCAAAGCCCTTTGCCGTCTTCCGAGAAATAAAGCTCCCGGCCCGGATAATATTCCGAATACAATCCTAAAAAATTTACCTAGAAAAACCATTATCCAATTCATGCATATAGTTAACGCGGTTATTCGGCTGCAACATTTCCCTCAAACCTGGAAAATAGCGTGCATAATACACTTCCCAAAACCGGGTAAAGACCCGAAACTGCCGGCATCATATAGGCCGATCTCCCTATTAAACACCCTCGGCAAGTTAGCTGAAAGGCTAATCCTGCCCAAAATAAATTGTGAAGTTGAAAAACTGCACATACTGCCTAATGAACAATTTGGCTTTCGCGGGCGGCATGGCACCGTCATGCTGGCCGCGAAGTTGGCCACCGACATACATGAGGGGTTTAATAACAGGCAATCTACTGCCATGTTACTCTTAGACATTGAGAAAGCGTTCGACAGGGTATGGCACGATGGGTTGCTGTACAAGTTGCTGGCAAATTACAGCATGCCGCTACACTTGACAGCACTCATCGCGTCATATCTTGCCGGACGCACTTTCACGACAAAAATTGGCAGCAGACTCTCGGCCAGTAAAAGACTACAGGCGGGGGTGCCACAGGGAACCGTATTATCGCCGCTATTATTCAATCTTTATATAGCAGATATCCCGTCAAGTCCCAATACCCACAAAGCACTCTTTGCTGATGATACAGCAATCTACTCCCTACATCCTCAAGCAGAGGTGGCTAAGTCAAATCTCTCAGAGCACATGAATATCCTCATCCCCTACTACGAGAGGTGGAAGATAACATTAAACGCTTCTAAAACAGAGTTAATCCTTATTTCGCGCAAGCGCAGGGATGTCAATATCACCCCTCTCATGTTGGGTAATACGGCCATTATACCAAAGCCTAAAGTTAAATACCTCGGTATTATTCTGGATAACAAGTTAAACTTTAGTAAACAGGTCGAGGCCATTATCGCAAAAAACGCAATAATAAAAAAGGGGTTAAACACACTGATAACGGCCAGATCCTATCTGAGCCCTGCTAACAAGCTAACCTTATATAGAGCCATCATCCGGCCAGCTCTCCTATATGGCGCCCCAATCTGGCGTTCCGTGGCTAGAACACATAAAAACAAACTCCAGGTAATTCAAAACAATTACTTAAGGGCGGCATTCTCCCTCACTTTGAGAGACAGGATCAGAATCGAGGACTTGCATGCGTGGGCAAAGATGGAGTACATCGACGAGTACATCGATAGCCTCGCATGCAAGTTCTACGAGAAACAGATAACTGGTTTACCCCTTACGTCAAACATTGCTAATGTAAGGTACGATCCTGAAAATCCCACCACCTATCTAACATTATATAGAGAAACAACTTTATTCTATAAACAGCTTATGCCTCCTTAATCTCTACATATTAGAACTTTACCAAATCTAACTATTTTTCAAAAACAGGATCGATAACACTTTCGAAAATCAATAAAAATTGACATAAAATCATTTTCATGTATCAGGAGCGCAGCAACATACCACTTTTCTGGTAAGTGTATTACCTGCTGCTGGCCCAACCAATCAAACCGTGTTCGGACACGGGGGCGGGGCCTGTTAAGGGAGCTGGCCGATGTATAAAAGCGCACATAACAACGTCGCGATTCATATGACCACAGACCACCGAAGCATCCATGTCTCCGCGGCCGACACCGTGAGATTCGTCCTACATGACTTGATGCTGTGCAAATTACTTGAACAGACTTAATATATTAAGTCTAATACTTTGTATAGTGTATCGTCGTTTTAATATTAATGTTGTACATAGTGTAAATAATTTTAGCATTCTGACGTCCTGTTCCTATAGGGGACACTTTAAGCAGGGTTTTTCCGAAAATTTTCCCTGCATGTAACACTTGCACCAACAAATATTGCAGAATGTACAACTAAATAGTTAGCTTATGCAAATCACTATGATATAGAACTTTGAAGGGGTATTCCCATGTAAAGTGTGGCAAAAACAGCAGTACTGCAAACCTAGTTTCTTTAAGTAGCTAGACAACAACCCCTTAAGGGTGCCACCATCTGCTGGCCATCGGCGATGACTGAACATCGCTAGGCACAACAGCAGATGTTAGAACTTAGGCATGCTTATGCTAGGAATGCAATTAAAATTATGTAATTCTAGTCAATAAATCTTATCGTATCGATAAAGGAAGTAAACGACCTACAGTCGTTTAACAGTAAATTCATTAACAAAAAAGAAATATATCGATAATATATACGATAAAGAGAGCAAACGACTTACAATCGTTTAACAGTAAATTCTTTAACCAAAAAGATAAATAACAATAATGGTGATAATAAGAGGTTATTTATGAGAAAAAAAGTATAAATCCTACTTGTATCTAGTAGATTTGCAGACACTGGCGTTTCCTGCGAAGCTACGTCTGTATTACTTTGAGAATAGGTTTATGTATGGCTAAATCAGACCATGAACTCGCTAGGTTGGCCTAGAAAGGCCGCTGGTGAATGTTCAGCTCCAAAGGGAGGAAATTCTATCCACACGGATATGAAGGGAACGAAAAGGCTGATACACTTGCGAAGCAGGCGGCCGCAACGGCCTTCATAGGACCAGAACCAGTACTGGGAATAGCTTATAACACAGCTAAAGAAGTCCTCTCCAGGTGGACACAAAATCAATTTGTAAATAAATGGAGAGAGTTACCAGGCCTAACTCATTCAAAGTTGGCGGTGAATCTGCCATCAGGAGTGAGAACCGGACAGCTTCTTCAAATTGGCCGGCAGCAGGTACAGGCTGTAGTTGGCATGTACACTGGCTATTGTCGGCTAAGAAGCCACATGAACAAGATAGGGCTCTCCGAAGAAACAGAATGCCGCTTTTGCTTGGAGGACGAGCATGTTATATACCACTGTCCAGCAATGGAAAGAACCAGACAAACAGTCTTTGGAAATACTTAAATCACACTTGCAGATTTGAAAACCATCCACCCCAGAAAGCTGTTCGATTTCTTGAAAAGGATCGAACCTCTGGCATAGTGGAAACACAGATGTGAGCCACAATAGACCAAGGGTCGCAGTGGAGGGTCCTATTTGGACCCACTCACGTGTACAAATACAAATACAATCCCACAGAAGGACGCTAGTTCAACTGTATACAGTTGTAACCATCTAAAATAGAAACACAAGTATCCAATATACCTTTAAAAAAGGATCATCACATTATTCATACACATCGTTTATAGAGGATATGGCCGCTAATTTCAGAAAATACACATTCTAGGTCATTTGCGAATTAATTCAACGACACAGTCAGGTGGTATCTAGACCTGATGGTCAAAAATAACAAACATAATTTTAGATACTCAAAAACTATCTGCTTGCCTTGAGTGGTCAGACGAGAAGGGCTGCCAATTACCTCCAAAAAAGAATACATACCACATCTGTCAAGAGGGCGTTCCAAACAGATTCATCCTTCGAATGACCTGGAACACCGGAAGTAAGGTGGCTAGAAGTAAGGGAGCGAGGGTATCGACAACACAAATCGGCCAGTAAAAGGGAAAATTCGCACTACTGAATTTTGTAACATTTACAACGCTATGTTCTAACATGGCAGATAGGGAAAGAATAGACATTTACGATGAGAAAGTATTTTTTTTGTAAAAACGGACTCATCTTTCGAATGACTCGGAACACCGGAAGTAAAGTGCCGTGAAGTAAGATAACGGTTTTTGTAACTCAGGCGAACGAAAAGAAAACATAATTTCTCTGGTTAATGTGTAATAACTATATTTGCATGTGATATTTATTAACTTTTCATGAGACGTTCGAGTGGCGTTATGCCACTTTAGCTTCCAGTTAATCGCCATTGCGAAGAAAACAGATGGATTCCTCTCGGGGCCATGTCTGGTGAATAAGATTGTTGAGAAAGTAAATCAAGTTTTTCCATAAAAAATTGGCCATAGCAAAACTTACATCTCAACATTTTGACAACCGATGGAAACGACATTGCTTTTTTGATACTTGTTCACGACTTTCATATTATATCGCCTTGCCTTACTGGGTTTCAGGATTGTTGTATTTAAAGTAAAAAATAAGATATAAATTGCTACTGTTAAAAATAAATTATTATGAAATTGTCAGTTGTTCTCGTCGATTTTCCTTTGAGTTCTTTGCTAAAAGCTGTTCTGAGTTAATTGCTTCAATATGGTAGCACAGCATAGTTGTCTCAGAAGAGTGGGGAATTGAAGAAATTGTCTGTCATTAAGAAGATAAGTCATAAGCAGCTGTTCCAAAAGTAGTTCCGTGCAAAACTTGATCTAAACTTGTTGAAGATGGATGCAAGTAAAGTGCATATTGGCTTATGGAGGGACGAATAATTGATCTACATGGAAATATAATATATGCATTTTGTACCAGGTGCTGTAGATGTTGTCGAAGATTAGGGTTACCTTTGTCTTCATGTGAAAGTGCAACCAATGAAGAAGTATGAACATTTTACTCAAGGTGGCAGTAATGCTTTGCTTCTTTAACGTTAAATATGACTTAAGAATCACTTCAAAGTATGATGAAATTTATGAGTGAATAAGAGGTATGGTTGAAGCTTCACAGACTGTAATACGGCAATGTTGTGGTAAAATTCATGCAGTTCTTCACTTACAAGATACATCCTGAAGATGACGTTGTGACACATCTTCAGTAATATGATTTTTCCCTTTTGTTGGTTGATTTTTGTTGTCGATACTCTCGCTACCTTACTTCTCGCCACCTTACTTCCAGTGCTCCGAGTCGCTCAAAAAATGAATCCGTTTGCAGCGCCAGTTGATAGATGTGGTATTTAAGAGAATTGGTAGCCCTTCTCGCCGGAACACTCAAGGCGAGCAGGCAGGTTTCCGTATCGAAATTTATCGTTGCTATTTTTGACCATTAGATTTAATACTGTTGTTGGGGAAACACCCCAACATCTGTATTAACTTTCGTTTTTCACTGTATAGTTTGGTGATAATACCCTGTATGTCCGTAGTATGAATGAGCCATAATTAAACTCCGAATCTATTTATTTTACCCCAGGTAAACAACAGTTTGTGCTTTTATAGCGTTGTATTTCAGTTACTCCTTAATCCGAACCTGGATTTTCGGTATAATAGATTCCATTATATGAAACAATCGCGAAAAGCAAATTATCATTATCTGTTTAGGAAATCGTTTTTTATCGTTCTCAATTTAATATATCCTTTCCTCCGTCAATGTCGTGTAAACAACAATATGTCAAATAAAGAAATAACATGTTCTACCCTCTCTAATGCAACCGCCTCCGCGCAATTTCCCGCTTTATTACTCCCTATCACACCGGTAGGAAAAATTAGATTTTAGTGCCTTACAAACACTCACCCGTAAAACAACGGTCCTATCACCGCTCTATTTGAGTTTGGTGCCAAAACACAACAGCCCCCGTCGCTACTCTGTTTGACGCCAAGATGTTTAGTTGGCTTTCTCAAAATTTAAGTTTAGTTGAAGCAAGAAGTAATAAAGTGCAGTATAATCGTTCATTGTTGCAGAGAGTTGTAGCTCCATTGGCGCCAAAATCAGTTGAGCCATTTTCTCACTTTGTTTGCACAGATATTTAGAAAATATTTGCTGTAACTCTGTTCTCTTTGTGCAAGCTTGGACAAAGAACTCTTTTGGGCGTTTTGACGCCTTTTCTGGAACACAGAAACGCCATAGTGTCTCGTCTCAACTGTTGCTGTTGTAGAAGATAGAAGAAGGTAAAATGGCGGATGAAATTTGTAAGTAGGCAAATCTATTCCTCTACTCGAGATTCGAATCAAATATTCGGAGTCTTACATCACTGATAAACTTAAGTTGAGAGAATCGAAGGAGACTGAAAGTACAAGGTATTTTGTGTGACCGAAGCAGTTAGTTGAAAAATAACGTTAATTAAATTCAGTAATGAAAGGAAGTATCTAGTTCACTAGATTTAAATAATCAAGAAGTTTTGTTAGATATTTAATAATAGTTAACCATATGTACAGTACCTATTTAGTTTTATGTGTGAAGGGATGAATGCTTGAAAGTAGTTAGAAATCATTACAGATATTTATCATATTTAATGCAAATTAATTCTTGCATTATTAAAGTACGTGATACCTAAAATACCTCCACCACCCTATGTTAATACAGTCCATTAATTAAAGTGGTTAATTATAAAGTTTGTCATAAATGATTTAAGAAATAATTGTTTATACCGACCAAGTGTATTGCCTGATTGTGTCGTTGCAGTATTTGGCAAATTAAGTAAAGAGTATATTTTCTTAAATTATCGGCCATATCGCCTATAAACGCTATGTGATGAACTCCTTTTTCTAAAGGTATGTTGGGCGCGAGTGTTTCTATTTAAGATGGTTAAAATTGTTTATGGTTTAACTAGGGCCCTTCTGTGGGATAGAATTCCTTCCATCAGATAGAATGTCCTCCTTTTGTGACTGACATCCGTCGGCGGCTTTTTATGCTGACCTAGCTAGCTCCGGCGTCAGACCTAGCTAGCTCCGTACAGCGGTCTTTTTGTCAAGGCGATACGACCACATGGTGGAGACGTACCTTCACAGGAAACGCTAGTGTCTGCAAATCTACTAGATACAAATAAAATCTATTTTGTTTTATTTAATCACCTCTATTATCGATATTGTCGTTATACACAATTTTAATTAATTAATTTGTACGACTGTAGGTCGCTTGCCTCCTATATCGCGCATATTTTATCGCAATATATCATTTTGATTAATGAATTTATAGTTAAACGACTGTAAGTCATTTGATGTCTATCGTTTATATTCTCGCTATTTCTCGTTTTATTTATAAATGTGAATATTTTGCTTATCGAACTTACCGTTAAAAAGTGTTCTGCTTCTTATTGTAGTTGCCGTGGAGATACTTAATTTTATTTTTATCATATCTGATTCTCATCTCAAGTACAAAATTCATTTTGCTAGAATCAGGAAATTAATTAATTTATTAAATTATTAGTGGCTGTAAAGCTCATGGCAGTAATTTATTTCCCATAACTGAAATTTGCAAATTTAATTTGTCGCCTTCATATCCGATTCGACTTGAGCTCAATTCCTTTACTTGTAGATATTTAACGGCTATATAAGTAGATATTACATACCCGATTTAGACATAAGTTCGGAATATGCCTTTTTGTCCGGAGCGACCTTTCATGTCACCGCGAGGAAACACTCGAACCGAACAACCTTGACGTCATGTGGCTCAAGTTCACCGCCAAGGGATTAACCAAGTTTATATGTTGTCTCTATCGCCCTCCGAGCGATAGAGCCTACCAAAGCTTTTTTTCAACACTAGCTACCACTTTTGACTCAATACAGGCTGATCACCCCAGTTCAGAAATAATCGTTCTGGGAGACTTCAATGCCCACAACACCAACTGGCTCAAACATCACAACAAGACTGACAACGAAGGTAGAGAGGCTGAAGCATTCGCCATCAGCTGCGGGCTTACTCAAATTGTAGACGAACCAACTCGAATCTCAGAGAGGGGCGAATTCGCCGCCCTCCTGGATCTTTTTCTAACCACCAATCCTGACCAGTACACAGTTACAGTTGGTCCGCCATTAGGTACTTCCGACCACAAACTTATTACAACGGTTTGTGAATTGCCACTCATACAGAAGGATCCACCATTGCCTCGCAAAATCTGGCATTACAATTCTGCAAACTGGGACGATCTGAGGCAGTTTTACCTAGATTTTCCTTGGCTCGACGTCTGCTTTGCCACTGACGACCCGTCAGACTGCTGCGAAGAGATCATGCAAGTAATCTCCTCAGGAATGGAAGCATACATCCCAAATTCCATCAAGTTACCATCAAAAGGAAAGCCCTGGTTCGAC
>MU185035.1:99987-124456 GCA_016904865.1 Pissodes strobi | reverse complement strand
AAAACTGAACTTACATTTTCAGGTAACTTTTTATTAATTATGAAGTAAATTAGATCTTTCTTAACAAGTTTCTGTAATTCGTTAACTAATTGCTGCTGCACCTCGGCTGTCGCCATGGTGTGTGACGTTGTTGTTTTTAAGTTTATTTAGTGATAACTAATTCAATCGGTCATTTCGAACAAGAGCTCTAAGTCCATATTTGGGCTAAAATGAGATTTCGTCGCCCCATAATGGTTTTTGCATTAAAATTTATCCGTCCACGCGAAAAAGAGAGTATTTATAGTATTATTTTTAATGCGAAAATCATCATGAGGTAGCGAAATGTCATTTTAGCCTAAATATGGACTTACCTTGTTTTCAAAATGACCGATTATAAATAATTTATATAATTTTGTTGCTTATTTTTAAGGCCTGAATAATATTGTCCAAATACACATGAAAAAAATGTGGTTGTAAAGCACGATTGCAAATTCCTTTGGGAAATTAATTTCCCACCCCAAATTTTTAATTTTTTAAGTTCCACAATAGATAAACTAAACTGATAAATCATAATTCTTTAATTTTATTAGCTTGGACCCAAATTGCCTTTTGCTCTATAAAGGTTTTAAAAGTTTTTTATTTATCAGTTTTCGCCCTTTTAAACTTGTGCACTCCACTGACAAACCGGAAACCGTCGGCGGCCATATTTAAGCCCCTGCCTGGTCCCATAAAAATAACGTTATGCTCCTTCCTGTCAATTTTATATTCAAAGAGTCGAACTGAGGAAACCTTTGATTTTTCATGAGTTTATGTTATTGTGAAAATATCATTTGGCCTTCTCACATGCCATAACCTGAGGAAACCTGGTAATCGCAAGAAAAATCAGCTTTTTGTGTTTCTCGACATTTTAGAAAAATCCATGTTCCGTGCATGTGCCTGTATATCTGTGGCGATGATATTTCATAGAATCAAAAAGCCATTGTCTTATTACCATGATTCACCTCTAAGCTCAGCAGGAATGTTTTAAGAAACACTTAGTAAATTTCAGACGTTTTGGGAAAAAAAATTTCATCTATTCCACCACTTAAAATATCAATAAAGTTGCGAATTACCAAATAACATTAAATAACCACGAGACCTTCCTACACTGATTACAACAATAGCATTTGAAAACGGTCTAGTAGCCGCATTGTTAGGACGCATTGTGAATGGTCCATTACAACATCCTTCTGCTAAAATTCAATTCGCGAACAAGGCTGCATTGTTAGAAAGTCCCCATGAATAAAAATCGTTATTCTGATGTAGATATGTGACGTCGTCCCATAATCTTTCGACAATGGCGCATTTTAAGAAATATGCCAATTAACTCTTTCATATTGCTGCACGTTTGTTATAAACGCTTTACCATCTTCCATGGTTATCATGTCAATGTCCACTGTATCGCTCTATTTTGCTAAGGAACTTAAAACAATATGGAGAAATTATGAAAAATGTGTGCTTTTCTCCCAATTTGAGCTAGGGAAAATTGAAATAGAAAAATAGTTTAGGGGGTCAGGATAAACATACTTGCTCTTTGATAATCTAGTTATAATCAGGAATCAGTTTGTGGTGTGATGATTTTAATCCATCGATAAAATTTTCGGAATCATATTGGCTGAAAACAGCACCAATTTGAGCAAGCAACCAGAAGCCGTACGTAGAAACGCCATAATATTCCAGAGTAAAGCATAAATAAAAAATATCTGGTATTTATTGAAACATTAATGTTCATAAAGCAATTGATTCAAAAATTCTTTTCCTGTATCTGCTTCTTACAGTTTATATAGTTCTATAAAAAAAACGCTGTGTCTAGCCTCCCGGTACCGGTATCCGAATAAATCCCGGTAAAATATAATGGCGGTATGATGACGTAATGGTCTACCGGTATTTACAATAATCCCGGTAGATTTTGTTCTCGTATTACGATATGTCTTCGTGATGCAATCAATTTGTCGCAAGAGCTCTCGTGGTGTAGAGGTTTAGATAGTTGGGTCTGACCTGGACGGCACGGGTTCGAACCCCATTGCTTTTTTTATTTTTTTTTTAAGATTATGTTTCTAAACAGTTTTTTTTTTCTTGATTTTGGGTATGTCTTGGGTTAGATTGGGTTAGCACCTGGTTAGTTTCCTTTTCTTGAGCCCCCGTAGCGAGCGAAGCGAGCGGAGGGTCATGCGGATCGACCAATAGGAGAGGCCGATTTTGATATAGTCGGCTACGCCTGTAAAGGATCTTTAAACGCTAATTATTTTATAAAATCTAACGGGATTAATAGAAACACCGGCAGAATATTACGTCATCAATACATACCGGGATTTATGCGGACATCGGTACCGGGAGGCTAGCATAGCTTGATATAAATACCGGTAGATTTTTACGTCATTATATATACGTCATCATTTTACCGGGATTTATTCGGATACCGGTACCGGGAGTCTAGACACAGCGTAAAATAAATCATGTTTTTAAAATTTTTATAATTTTTTAAATTGTAATTAATGACCGATTCTTGCCTAAATGAGCCAAATCATCTGCGTCAATCCTTCATTACATGAGCGGAACAATTTTCTTTATATTTGAATCTGTGGCGTCCTCATATTAATTGGGTAAATTCCAAAGTAAAATTCATATAGGTTTACCGCGAATAAATTGTTTGCAGCCGTGTTTGCCAAAATATTTATTTATTTATTTTATTTATCAACGGGCAAGACCCAATTGCAATGATTAGTGTACACATTCTAAATAGTCAAGAGTTATTAGCAGAAAATAACAAAAACAGATACCCCTACAACTCGATGTATACAAATGTTATTCTCAGTTAGAGATGAAGACTTGGCACGGAAATGTTTTATAAGGTGCAACCAAATCTATCTGATGATGTTGATTAGTCAACCTAACAGTTCTGGGAATGAAAGTACTTTAACTATAATTTGTTCGATGAATTCAGGAGATGCAACTCTTCCGAGTAATATGTTGTAGAAAATTTAGAGTTCTCTTCTTTTGTGACGTAATATAATTGGAGACATATTGAGCAAAGACGGTAATTCACAGTCGATATAGTTTATTTAATTTATATGTCACTTTTTTAAACAACAAATAAGAAGTTTGAATATGAACGCCATAAAAACAAGACCAGACATAAGAATCATACTCCAAATAGGAGCCAACAAGAGCGCAATAAAGTGTTTTCGAAACCTTTAAGTTAGCGAAGTCTTGAATGGCTCTTTTAATAAAGCCCAACAACTGAAAAGCCTCTGACAACATTATTAAGGTGCTGAGAAAACTGTGTGTCCAGGTCCTGGCAAAAGATGTATTCTCGAGATAGCATTGGTTGATCTTGCACTGACAATTTATTGAGGTCCTAGAGCGGAAAAATGTTATGGCTCTACCTTTGCCTAGGTTGAGATGCATGTCGTTGCTCATACGAGTCATACTGGAGCTTGTCACAATCCTCAGAAGCCCTGATTAGACAACTTACTTTGCGGTCATCGGCAAAAAGCAAATAGTGTCATGTATAACATTGATGAAAACATTAAATAGAAATGGACTAAGGTGTGACCCTTGGGGAACATCGGAGAGTATATTGAAGGCATTTGTGAGAAAATTACCAATCCTGACAATCTGCCTGCGTCCTGTCAAGTAACTCCTAAACCAAGAGGTAAGAGGTTTGCCAATCCCAAACATTCCCAGCTTAAACCAAGACATTATGAAAAACTATGTGGAACGCTTTGGAAAGACCAGTGTAAACTGTATCAATCTGCTAGCCTTCCTCAAGGGCAGTCGACAGGAAATCTCCACTTGTTAACGAGGTCTAAAACCAAATTGTTGATCGATTTGGAGAAGTTCCCGTAGAGGAGATAAAAGGTTGCAAACCAAACTCTCAAATGTCTTACGAATTGCACTCAGTATGCTTATAAGGTGGTAATTTGATATTGATATCTGATATCCGATTTAAAAATTGACTTAACAATGCTTTCCTTCTAATAATCTGAGAAAATTCCAGTTTGGTGTGAGAGATTGAAAATATGGTAAAGAGGTCTGGAGAAATTAAAGCAGCAATTTTTCCGCTTACTCTTAACAAAGGACCAAAATATTTGGACATTAGTGTTGATTGCCGTTGCGGTATGAAATATATAGCTATTATCAGATTTTTGTGTCAATTGTTTGCATAAACGTCTCAACCCAACAACATCTGTTTGGGTTTTCTTGAATTTTTTGTGGTCAATTTTCTTCTGAATTAAACAATTTTTTAAATCAGCAGGGATCCACATCGGAAATTTTCTGGCTGAGCACAAAACTATCGATAGTGATACAAATAATATCATACGGAATATTTAACATTGTATCTACTGTCTTATCCCTAAATAAAATGTTGCCATTTAATTGGTCCAAAAACTATACTATATCATGAAAATTGGCGAAGTTAAGACAATCATATTTGCTTTTGTATGAATATTTATGCCAAGGGGTTGATGGATGACAGACAGGGAGAACACTTCTTTCTAAATCCCTGCTGAAAATCAGGTCCACTAGGCTATTGTGTGATGACAGGACGTGATTCCGTTGGAGGAGGTTGTGAAAGTTGCAGGCATTGAAAATAACCTGTATGCAGACTCCATCTGAGGAAATACCACATCATTTGCTGTTAATGTAGAGTTCAGTCCACTATCCTGCCACAGAGCACATCTCAAATTAAAGTCACAAATAAGATGCAAAGGAAAGTTGGGCATTCTCAAGACCAAGACATCCAGATTTTCTGAGAATACTTTGTATGTTTTGACAGGACAATTAGGAGGTATATAAACCACTCCCAGTATAAAGCCAGCTTTGCCAGTACCAACTGAAACAAAGACTTTCTGAAACCTGTAATGGATTTATAAGTGCTCCACCCCTCTCTTGAAAATAGTGTCCTCTAATGATACTAGGGATAATTAGTACACTGCTTTTAGATGTTTCAAAATAATTTAATGAGATATTTTTCTCTACATATGTTTCGGCTTGATGAGGCCTTTATCAAGAGTAGTTGAATACTAAAATCTAAATTGTTATACCCTACTAAACCGCCTGACGGTATTTTGTTTTTATTGCACTGTCAATTATGCAGGTGTTTAAAGAGCAGGTCAGTTGGTCGTTCGTATTTAAAACGTCTGTTTTTGTGACTTTTGGATTTCTAGGTACTCCAAAAGGTTCAGCCTTTTGCTTTTTGTTTCGGTGTGAAAAAGTTTGACATTATTCGTATCTATAAAATGGTTATTTTCTATACAATGTTTTGCTAAGCCAGAGTTTTTAATATCATGTAAAATCGATTTTTTGTGTTCTTTAATCCTAATATTCAAGTGTCGACCAGTTTGTCCTACGTATACAGCTTCACAGTTCACACAATTTATTTTGTAAACACCAGAGTTAGATTGTTTGTCAATTTTGTCTTTATTGTTGATTATTCTTCTCCCTAGATTATTCTTATTAACCTAAATTGTTTTACAGCCAAATTTATTTAATTTTTTGTAATTTCCGGAATATAATTATTGATAAATTTAAATAGCTCCTTTTCTATTTTTAATGTAAGGTTATATAAAAGGTTTAATTAAAATGTTCTTCTGTTTTTTCTTTATTAATTTGTCAATCAAAGCGATCTTTGATATCGGATGATACAGAGGCCGTTATATGTGTACATGTACATCAAAATCTAGTTAGGACTAATGTCCGTAGGGTGCTGGTCACGGTGAAATTATGATCCCGGACGACATTAATCGGATGATACAAGGCCTATTAATTTCATCTACCGTGGCTTAATTCGCCATGACTCTGCGGATATTCTCCTAACTTCAAATATGGACGTGTGCTATGTCGCCAGGACGACGTTAATCGGCTGATACAGGCGATACAGGACGTGTCCATAGATCTACATAGATCTACATGTAAAATTACATTTCTGATACAGTCAATATCTCTATCTAAAATTAGTAAGTAATAGCATGCTGCGATCCACTCGCAGTAATCAGACGATACCATCCGAAGAAGAAATGGAAAAAACAACGTTTCTGTGTGTACTATTCCAGGTGAGAACCAATTCTATTAGGCAAAATTTATACTTTCATTATTTTAACTCTACGTAACTCTATATTCTGGGGGACGTACATAAGGGCTCGATCCTATTTTCTTGTCGCAAAGAGTAGGTAAATTTTCGGCTAGACTCAGGGATGACCGTAAATCGTTAAAATATCTTCAAATAAGGCATTGCTCTAATTTGTGAGTTATATAAACAATAAGTAAAAATTCCAAGTTTAAATGAAATCAAAATTCACGCAGTAGGGAGTTTAGTTAACGGATTACTGACTAAAATAAAACAGACTTATCTTTCTATTACCTCGAGGACGAGCTCATAGCCTAAGGTTGTAAATATCTTTGCGAAGGCCATCTGGCACTAGCACGACAAATACCGTTACAGACAATAAGTTGTAGGCAGAGTGACGACAATTAGGGCTTTTACGAAAAGAACAGCACAGCAGATTTAAGGCAAGTATATAGTTAGTTTTATTTATCTAATTTAGAATTGATCAGTGATTTACCCTAAAATGTTTTTCTAGTTGGTCTCAAATTGATCGGGTTAAGGTGAGACAGAATAATATATAAGACTGAGTAAAACTTGCCATACAAAATAGGGTGATGATACAGTATATATAAGATAATCATAATAATCATAATTTGTTTATGCCAAGATAATCATAATAATCATAATTTATTGGTGCCAAGATAAGCATTATAATCATAATTTATTGGTGCGATAATAGTCATAATAAACATAATTTATTGGTACCACAAAATATACAATGTTTGACACAAGTCTAATTAAAATACATAAAAAATGCAAGAATTAAAAGTATAAAATGCATGAAAAAATTCAAGAATAAAAAAATATATAAAATACACTAAAATGCACACTGTTTTAGTGTTAATGAAATAAACACCAAAAGCACTACATTAGAAACATTATAACAGGTTAAAATCATAACCAAATAAAATGGATTAAAATTAAATGATCAGCCTTAAAGGAATAGTACATTTTTATAATAATAATCTATACTTTTTTAATTATAAGATAAGTGTAATCACAGCATAGTTTTCAGTAGGCCACGGCCCATTTGCACGACTTCAGGCAGTATGGTAACCTATTGTTGACGTGTGCTGTATTTTGTGTCTGGATAATATTTAAATTTTTCCGATTGGCTTTATGTGGCAAAATGTACGATAACGATGCATCTCAGGTAAAAAGAAAAAAGGATTTATAAATTAAAAGGCTGGGCCCGTTGTGCTCCCCTTGTCGCAGAAAAAATGACTGAATTTCCTGTGAGATATCAGTTATCGTCCGCGTACCGAAAACACACATTTATAGCAGTAGAGATTTCAGGATCTTTAAATTACAAGGCTGGGCCCCTTGTGCTCCCCTTGTCGCAGGAAAAAATCTTGGGCAGGTCCCGTTGCGACCCCCTACACTGCCAGATCCTTTTAGAGCACGTAGCTCGCATCTCGACCCGTTGGCTGCATGTGAAAAAGATGACTATACCAGCTACAATCGCGTAACTTCACCAAACAGGGGTGTTATTGAGGCTAGACTATCTAAGAGGAAAGTGGTCCTAGAAGGGTAGGTAATTATCAGTTTAATAGGAAAGAAACGTATATCATACTCTATAACAACTACTACAAACACAACGTAATCTTGGGTCCTAACCAATCATTTGCGCAAGGGCTATCAACAAATGGTATTAAATAATCTATGACGATCACACTTCTGACATGCAAATGCATGCCGGAAGGGTTGTTTCAAACTAGAGAAGGATGGTTACTTCCCATAAGAGCCTATGTTCATATACTATCGCCCCGTGCCTCGCAGTCTCACACCCACATCGTCGTCGCTGTGACGTTGTGGCGCGATGAATGGCCTTGGTTTCGCCATTGCTGTCATAGCATCTTCTATGTTTTCGTTGTGTTTTTAGCTAGATGTTTTAGAACCATTGATAATTGTGCAATGAACATTGAGAAACTTGATACTTATTATATTTTTCGTTTGATTCTAAAGAAAATCCCATAAATTGAGGCTTTTAGCAGAAACCAAGTGGCTGTTTTGCAGAGTATTGTTCAGTGTTGTGTTTTCATTGATTTTTATTAAATAAGGTAGGACCAACTTAAATTATTTTTAAATGTTAGCAAGTATGGGAATAATAATAATATTTTACCTAATATTGTAGAGAAGTTGTCAAACTGAGGGTTTTATTATACAGAGTGTCACTTAGCTATTTAGGTTTTAAACAATATTTTTAAAAATGTAGGTATGTTCAAGTACATACACTGGAAAGTAATTCTTATTTATACATTGTTAAAGTTTCTTAGATTGTGACCCGAGGAGACTTCACGGCTTAGTCTTCTCGGTTGTGACCATAAATATATTATATCATACAGCAGATTCTTCATTCATAAGCACCCATGTTATTAGCATTATGAATGTAACACTTACTAGTTAATACAAACAGATTATAAAACTAGGGCTTTCTTAATTCAATTTTATTTTTCATCATTTGTAAGTAGAATGTCGAACTTTAAGTGCCGCAAGGAAATTCCTATTTTGAATATCAGTAAACATGTATATATAGATACAAATATGCTTGTTTGTGGAATAAAAGGAATTTTTAATTAATTAATGTTTAACGAAACAAAAACAATGATTTCATAAGAAATAGTTAAAATTTTTTATCCATTTAAAATTTTGAGTTTAACGACATTTGTATAAACTCTAAACAAGAAAACCAGTCTTGTCCGTACGTATTTGCGTCTTGTATATTAAGGCTTTCGCGCCAACTTCGTCGCGTGGCTACATCACGACACAGCAGTTGTCAGTGAAAAAATCCGGTTGATGTAACCATCCTTCTCTAGTTTATTATCTTGGATAAACACTAGCCTTTGAAGGATTAATATGATAATCTTCTTAAAGGTATTCTGTGTTAAATTAGATGGTACCGAAGGTGTCCGTTAGATCATGGAATGTTTAGAATTTTTAATTAAAATATATTATTGGATTGCGATAGCGAAACCGTTGTACAAAGCATTATTGCTATGGTATGATAATCGAGATGATAATGAACGCAACGAGGCAAGAGGGTAGATGCCTGCATTTCTTCAGGAAACAAATGTTTCTTTATAACCACAGTCTATTCAGTCCCCACATTTCAACACTATAGAACAAAGGTGGAAGGAATATGCTGCTAAGAAGGGATTTAAATAATCACAATTAATTTCGAAGCCTATAACAAGTTATTCGGGCCCTCCAGGATGCCTGGAGAAAATTGAACCCAAACAAATTAAACAAATTGATTTTAAGCATGCAGAGTAGTTAGTTATTAATTACAGAAGTTACCTTATGAAACTAATTTATTTAGCGATTTTATTAATAAAGCCCGCTTCTCATTTTTATGAAATATAAAATACCTTTAAGTTTATTAACAAAATTTATAAATCTTTAGCAAATGCACACTCTCTGTTATACATAGGGTGAAGATGTTTGGAGTCTTGTTTAAACTGTCGGTGTGCCATTGAAGCCATTGACAAGAATGTCGGACAAGAACCGCATATTTCTTTCATTAAATGATTTCTGAAGCAATGTGTTAAAACGTCTTATTTAGTTGTAAACTACAATAACGCATTAAATGCATTATATGATATTAAGGAGTACTACTGGAATCTGAAGAGGGTTACTTATGATCCACAGGGTATCACGACCTATGAAATTACTATTTTCCTTCAAATAAGTAAAACATCATGTATTCTATACTGCCCCCATAAACAGCAACATGCTGCATATGTCAACTCTCAACTTTTAATTACCGTTCGCATCGATTTTAATGTTATTTATTGAATTTTAAAACAAAGAGACTCGCAATTTTACACGTGGTTTATTGCCAATCTCGTTGCAATTCACATATAGATCTAATGTGCGCAAAAAGGGAAGTATATACTTCATGCTGTAAACCCATTGTGCAAAATGTCTCTATAATTTTCTCTACTTACTTCCGTATTTTGCATTTAATATCGTGAGTATTAACGCTAATATGTGCATACATGTTTTCCACAATAATGCCCTTCAATGTAAATAGTAATGTGTTTAAAAAAATAAACTCGGATTGACTAAAAATCGTGCAATAATGAATGTATGAATACTTAAGGGTGTTTTTAATTACCACCGGTACTATCTTTTTTTTCAAATTCACTCCCAGATATAAAAAATGCATACGAGTGAAGGTAATAGGCAATAACTTTCATCCAAAATATATTTTTAAATGGTGCACCTACCTTTTTTTATATAATCCGGTATTGTGTAATATAATCCAAAGCAAGCCAGTTGCAAATAGTTTAACACAGAAAAAACTAACTTTTGGCGCTTTGTGCCGGCGTCTAAAATACGGCCGGCCGACGCGACGACGTCGCGACGCGTCGCAACCACGCTGCTTCCGCGGAATTACTAAATTTCACCGAAATGATAACTTCGCTCCAGAACGATGCTTGAAGTCCGGTGGAAAATGCGCGTGTCAATAGCGTGTTGGTTATGAAAATTATATGTAGCAACTTACAAAATTGTAATTTGATTTATTCTTATTCTACGGTCAGTCTTTCGAGGTGAATCAGCTCCGGTAAAACGTACAAAAATTAATCCACAGGTGCAAACGATTTGACTTCGTAATTTAAGGTAATTAAAGTTATGTTGTGCTCCCCTCAGGTCAAAAGGAGAACCTGTTCTGTGTGAAGAAACCAATTGGCGGTAAGAACAATGTAAGTAACTATCGACCAAACAGCATTATAACAATGTTACGTTTTTTCGTGGGTTCTAACAAAATCACAACTTTTACTAATTTATAATAAATAAATATATAATAAAATTATACTTTCTTTATCACTCTATATAATTAAATACACTAAACTACTCTTATAACTTACTCTTATAACTTTACAACTATTAGATCTTTACAATTCCGAACTCAATGATTTATCTAACTACAGCACGCGTTCTGATCATATCGAGCCTTCATTCGGTCACTGGCGATACGTTCAAGCGGTAGTCCCACATTAAACTGTTTCAGCTTTCCCCTCGATCATGTTTTGGGTCCTTGACTTGCTGCACAGGTTGAACACTGCCGGCGCCATGATTTCACATCCTGGCAGTAGTTGACCCATTTTTTTCACTCCGAGATGAGCACCAGACTTTCCATTATGAACTTCTTCCATGACTTCCGATACTCTCTTCCTTATACCACTAACTGCGTCTTCACTTCTTTTCAATCGACGCTTTCCCAGGCTCGTTTATGAAGTCCATTTTCAACTACCACGGAGTCCCACTGAGCCCATAGCGCTTTAAAAGTAAATCCCTTAGTTGAAATACCTCTTTAGCTTGGTCTTGGTTGACGTTCCTCTTTACTACTATTTCAGTATCCTCAAGCTGATCTTTAGTTGCTCTGTGGTCCACTGCTGATCAGCCTTAGACTTGATTTGCCTAATGTTAGTGGTTCCTTCTCGTTGGTCTATTATTGACATGACCTTCTGGATAAAGCATCTGCATTATTATGCCATCTTCCTTCTGCTGAACCTTAAAGTTATATAGTTTTAACTCTTCCTGACTTAACTTTCATCTCCCACCGTCTCTGGATGGAGATGTAGACCGTAGCTGTACTCGACAGTCTCTCTTGAAATGTCCAGTCCTGCCACATCTATAGCACTGATTTATAACATTTCAATTACATGGCATAACTTCTAGTGGCTCCCGGAATCTCCCCGTGGCCTAAAGAACTTCGGTTAATTTCTTCAAAATACCGCGTATCTCAGTTAATTCACAATTGTTCGCCAGTTTTTCTTCCTGGAGATGTTACTGGCCTCCTCGATTTCTATGGCTCTACTCAAAACTTCACGGCTGTTATCAAATTTGTCTAGACGTAGCATCATCTGAGTTTCTGGATCTCTGATACCATCCATGAAATATTGAGCAGCAAGTTCCTCTTGAAATTCTTCCGTTGCTCCTGGGTAGGCCAATTGAACGAGACGTCTAACGTCTACCTCAAACTCTTACAGCTTTTCACCAGGTTTCTGATTTCAGGATTTTACTTGTGCCTGATACAGTTGTCTTCTGTGTTGGTCTCCAAATCGCCTCTCCAGGGCAACTACAAGTATGCCATATTTCCCCTGTTGGCTGATGGGAATGGTCTGTAGTAGTTCCAGGGCAAATCCATGAAGCGCTCCCTCTAGTGACGTAGCCATGTATCCGTTATTCTAACCGTTGGCAACAGCAGCAGCTTCAAATTGTCTTCTGTACATTGTACAGGAAGTTTGACCGTCATACGTTGGAAGTTTGATATTCTGTCCTGTGGCGAATACCCTATCGGTGAATCCTTGATTTTTTAGTCTGGTAACTTCTGCTTGTAGATCCTTCATTTCTTTCTGTACTCCTTTTTGTACATTTCCTACTTCTTTTTGTACATTTCCAGCGTCTTTTTGTGCATTTCCAACTTCTTTTTATGCAGTTCCAACTTCTTTATGTATATTGTTTACTTCTTTTTCAAATTTCTCATTTTGTCCGTCCAATATTTTCTGTAATTTTCCTTGCTTTCCTACAATTACATCCAGCATCCATTTCTGAAGCTGATCCTGTTCTATTTGCCTTTTATTTTCTTGGTTTTGTAAAATTTTCTGAAGCCGTTCCTGTTCTGCTTGCCTTCTACGTTCATCCACCTCCCTTCCGCTTGCTTTTTATCTTCTTGATCTTGAAACATTTTCTGGAGCCGAGCCTGTTCTACTTGACTTTTATGTTCATCCTCTTCCCGATCCGCTTGCCTTTTATTTTCTTGATCTCGAAAAAAATTCTGAAGCCGGTCCTGTTCTGTTTGTCTCTCAGCATTTAGATTTTCCATAAAATCGGCCAACATTTTATTTATTTGCTCCATGTCTGCTGTTTGCTGCCTTGTATTGACCATGGGATGTTATAACACGTTCAGAGAATCCACCAATCAAAATGGTCTCGTTAACGTACTTTTACCCTCTCCTCTTCTCGAAGAACCCTTCACAAGTCCGGTCCCTTCACAAGTCCGGTCCCTTCACAATCCCACTTCTGACACCAAATGTTACGTTTTTTCTTGGGTTCTGACAAAATCACAACTTTTACTATTTTAAAAACTCTCTTTATTTTTTATTACTCTATACAATTAAACACTCTAAACTACTCTTATAACATTACAACTATTAGATCCTTACAATTCAGGACTCCATGATTAACTAACTACCACACGCGTTCTGCCCGCTATTTATATCCAGTCTAAAATATATCGCGAATATTCCTGACGAAGCGAGGTATCTCTGTTTTTCTCACCCAGGGCTGCACCCATGGGGAAAATACCACAGATCCCAAATCTTCTCGGCCTGCGACGACTCATACGAAAGAACGTTGACGCAACAAGGCTAGTTCTATAGGGTAGCACAAAAACATTTGGATGGTCTTGAGCCGTGACAATAATAATAATAATAATAATAATAATAATAATAATAATAATAATAATAATAATAATAATAATAATAATAATAATAATAATAATAATAATAATAATAATAATAATAGTTTATTTACGGAATAATCCAATTACAGTACCTAACTGCTCCTTAAAAGCTATAAATTTAATAAAGTGTATATATTATATAAAAAAACGATTGTCACCTAAGTTTGAATAAAATTATAATAAATTACATATACAATACAGCCATTGACAGTTATTAAGATAAAAACTTGACAACAATCGAAGCATGAATATATGTTCTAGGTTAATGCCAGATAAATTAATCGCCATCAGTTATCACCACAATATAATCTTTATCTCTCTCTTTCTTCAACAGCCTTTGCTTATCCACTCCTAGACATAGGCATCCATTTGTCTTCTCCACTCCAACGTGTCTTGTGCTTTTTGATGCCAGTTTCTTCCTGTCCTTTCCTTGATGTCGTCAATCCATCTCCTTTAGGGTCATCCGATGCTTCTCTTGGAGAGTCTGTGTCTCCACTGCATTAGCTGATTTGCCATCTCGTGCTGTACTGCCTGGCGATGTGGCCCGCCCAGGTCCTTTTGAGAGGTGCAGCGCGCCTCACTACATCCTCCACTCATGTTCGGAGTCGCATATATTCGTTTCTTAGGTGGTATCGAAGTGATACTCCTAGCATAATCCATTCCATTGCTCTCTGCGCTCTTTGAAGTTTGTTAGCTGTTCTTATGGTTAGTGTGGTTGTTTCCATTGCATATGTCAAAACAGGGAGGATACAGGTACAGACCTTAGCTTTAAGATTTATCGGAATGGCAGGGTTTTTAAGAGTGTCTCTTAGACGTCCGAATGCCGTCCACGCTAGTCTGATTCGTCTACTCACTTCCGCCTGTTGGTTTTCCTTACCAAGTTTTACTGGGTGACCCAGGTATACGTACTCCTCCGCTCTCTCAATTCAGCTATTTCCTACTTGTATTTGTATCTCGTCTGGTGAAACTATTTTGGTTTTGTTCGGGTTCATGCTTAACCCGACCTTTTCCGAAGCTTTCTTTAAATCTGATATCATTTCCTGTAGTTCTTCTAGATTTGCGCTTATGAGAACCACGTCATTAGCGAAGCGAAGGTGACTAAGGTGTATGCCGTCTATGCTAATTCCCTTTTGGTCCCAATTTAGTTGTTTGAAGATGTCTTCCAGAGCCATTGTAAAGAGCTTCGGCGATATTGTATCTCCTTGCCTCACCCCTCGTCTAACAAACATTTTTTTGGTTTCGATATCGTCGATTTTCACTTGTAGGGTTGCCCTCTCATATATATCACGGGATATATACTCTTTATGCGGGACCTAAACTGAGGGAAGCACATATTAAAAATATCGACATCATCCGCAAGTCATTGGCCAGCTTACACATCCTGTCAATAGGCATATTAGATCCATACTTTACTGTTTCGTGTCCTGAAGCTGTAGTTTCTGAGCGCAATATTGGGCCATGGCCAATGCTTGTTGATTGCTTGTCCATAAATCATCGCGGGTACATCTGTGCAGGCACTAAACTCTAATTTTTCCTACCAGCGCGAACACTTGTAGCTAGCTGTAGCATGGCACCTAATGAGCACAATTAAACGTTGACTATTATTTTACTTCACGCATGACGCAGGTGTTCCATGTCCTGTATTGCTCCACAGTCACACTTGTCGTTAATTCTGTCTAGCAGGCCTCATCTGATAAGGTTGGACTTGGTCGGTGCTACGCCAGTTCTTAAGCGGTTCAGCATTCGCCCGTCATCCAGTCGCTTAATATCCCGTTTTGAGGAGTTTCTTTCTGTCAGTGGGTAACAAGCTGGTGGTTCGTCTAGTGAGGTGCTAAGGAAGCGCTTTCTTGATTTTAGTCTGCCTAGGTACATTTCGCAGTCAAAGAGGGGGTGATGGTCATCGAAGGTTTGTGTTGGGGAAACACCCCAACATGTGTATTAACCGTATAGTTTGGTGATAACACCCTGTATGTCCGTAGTATGATTGAGCCATAATTAAAACCCAAATAGATTTATTTCACCCCAGTTAAACAGCAATGTGTGCATTTAAAGCATCGTATTTCAGTTACTCCTTACTACTCCTTAGTCCGAACCTGGATTGTCGGTAAAATAGATTCCGTTATATGAAACAATCGCTGGAAAGCATGTTGTCACTCTGTCAAGGAAATCGTTATTAATCGTTCTCAATATAATATATCTTTGTCTCCGTCAATGTTGTCTAAAGAACAATATATCAAATAAAAAAAAGAAAATGTGTCTACCCTCTCAAATGCATCCGCATCCGCGCAATTTCCCGCTCTGTTCTCCCTGTCTGCCATTTAGAGATAGCCGTAGCATGACACTTAATGAGCGTTCAGTTTACCATTCGCCTCTAGCGAGCCGCGGTTACAAACTATAATGACAGTTGGGTGGGCGGGGCTTGAATTGTTTACTATTTGGAGGGTTTGTTTGAATGTCTTGACGGTCCAGCGAGTTCCCTGTAACGACTCTAGTGGTGCAGTGGTTCGATGCTGCGTTTCCGACGCGACGCTGTCGGCTCAATTCCCGGCAGTGGCAAAGCTTTTTTTTAAGTTATGTTTGTAAAAAGTTTTTTTTTATTAATTTTGCGTACGCCTTGGGTTAGCTTTGGTTAGTTTCTTTTTCTTGAGCCCCCGTAGCGAGCGGAGGGTCACGCGTGAGTGAAATATTAAAAGTTCTAAAATAGTAAACAAACCATGTCCCGCCCATTATGGCTTATAACCGCTGCTCGCTAGAGTCGAGTCAGTTTACCCATGTCTTTGCCGTGCAATGAACTGTCTGCAAGCGCTATGGTGGTGCAGTGGTTAGATGCTGGGCCTGTGATACGACGGCCCGGTGTTCGATTCCCGTCGGTTTAAAAAAGAATATTATTTATTAGTTTTGTAAAAAGTTTTTTCTTTATTTTGGGCATGTCTTGGGTTAGTTTTTGTTGGTTACGCCCCCGTAGCGAGCGAAGCGAGCGGAGAATCATGCGTGAAGTGAATAGTCAACGGTTCATTGTGCTCATTTGGTACCGTGCTGCAGCTAGCTCCAAGTTACCGCGCCGCGCGCCGGTATGAAAAATTAGATTTTAGTGCCTTGCAATTACAAACACTTACCCCTGAATCACTGGTCCAGTAATCGCTCTGCTTGAGTTTGGCGCCAAGAACATCTAGCCAGTCGTAGCCCTGTTTGACGCCAAGATATTTAGTCATTTTCTCATTTGTTTGCACAGATATTTAGAAAATATTTGCTGTACTCTGTTCCCTTTTTTCAGCACTGAATTAAGGACTCTTGTGGTCGTTTTTACCCATTTTCTCAAGACAGAAAACACTATAGCGACTCTAGTCTCTCCTCTGCCGTTTGAAGAAGGTAAAATGGCGGTTGGAAATTTGTAGTAGACAAATCTATTCCTGTCCTCAAGATTCGAAGTCTTATGTCCCTGGTGAAGTAAAGTTGAGAACATTGCAGAAGCAAAGTAACAACGGAAAGGCAGTTAGTTGAATTATTAAAAGAACGTTAATTAAATTCAGTAAAGAAAGAATTTCATGTTGGATTCGAATAATCAAGAAGTTTTGTTAGGCATCTAGTAATAGTCAACCTGATGTACAGTGTTTAGTTTTATGTATGAAAGGATGAATGCTTGAAAGTAGTTAGAAATCATTGTATATATTAATTATATTTAATGCAAATTACATCTTGCATTACTAAAGTACGTGATACCTAAAATACATGTTTCAATTCACACCCTATAAATACAGCCCCACCTATCTATGATAAAACAGTTTGCTAATTAAAGTGGTCAATTATAAAGTTAATTACCATCCCATCCTTTATGGATATGAAAGATTTAAGAATTAATTATTTATACCGACCAGTTTGTTTGGATCTTTCGGTAAAATCATGGGCTGTTCTGCGGGACTCAGTGTCCAAGAAGCCTCAGGCTTTATAGAGTTTATGCGTGGGGTTGGTTTCATGCACCCGGTTATGAGTCTGCATGTTTCGTTCAGACTGGCGTCTACTTTCTTGGCGTGCGCGGATGTCTTCCACACTGGGAATGTATATTCCGGCATTGAAATGCATTACGCCTGCCTTGTTGTTCTCAGTACTGTCGGTTTGGCGGCCCATTTACTATCACAAGGTGGTTACGCGCTTTCACCTTCTTTCGTGAAACCTGCATATTAAGTCTAATCTGACTCCGAGATTTGTTGGTTTTTCGATGTGCTTAGGTGTTATTCCAGGGGATGTTGAGTTTACTTTTGGCCTTTCGCGACTAAAGCTGTACAGCGTAGACCTGAGTTTTGGATGGACTTGGTCTTAGCGAGTTTCTTGGTAATAGTTGGACATCATACTCAGGGCATCTTTCAATTTTTGTTCCATCTCTTCAAAACTTCAACCTTGGGCTGTGACTCCTAGGTCGTCTGCGTATATAACGTATCTAGTAAAAGTTGGCCTTGGTGTACAAGTTGAAGAGAATAGGTGCCAGTACGCTACCCTGATCCAGGCCAGTTTTTTGGGTTCGCCAACGACTTCTCCCCTCGAGACTTATGCTGAATTGTATATTTTGCAGTATTCCACTATTTTGACCAGTTGGTAGTCCTTTAGTGTGACGTAGAATTTTTGCAGCAGGTTTCTGTGGTTAGCGGTGTCATACGCGGAGCTTAGATCGGCAACGGATAAGCCTGTTATCTTTTTCCCTTCAAATCCGTTCTCGATGTGTTCCGTTAAACCCAGAATCTTGCTGGTTCTGAACTTTCCAGGTCTGAAGCCAGCTTGCTGTGGTATGATTTTTGAGTCGACCACATTCTATATACGGTGTAGGAGATTGTATACGTGGCATAAAAGCGATATAGGGCGGTAACTCTTTGGCGATTCTGGGTCTTTCCCAGGTTTTACTATAGGCACGACTTTTGATTTCCTCTGCAATTTTGGTATTTGGAATGTCGTTCGTTATTGAACAGTCCAAGAATCCACCTTTTTGCCACAGCGACTAAGTGTTTAATTCGCTACACACATACATCATCTACTCCTGTGCCTTGCCCATTTTTGAGTGAGTTTAGCCCGTTGTGGGGTCTTTCATGCTGAAAAGTGTATCAAAGTACTTTTTATCGGTTGTTGGGGAACGGTTGGCACATAGTTTTTTGCATGTGGTGTCTGCATGGTTTGCAGTTAAGAAGTAGATGGTGAGCTATCTGGTTGGGAGTCACGTTCGAAGGCGCTTTGCTTTCCTTTGGGTCGCCATTTAGTTTCTTTATTATGTTCCACGCAATTTTGCTGCTGGGAGACATGTACATACGCTCTAGAGTTTCTATCGATTTTTTCAGTAGAGCTTCGCTCAGTGCTGTCCTAAATGCGTTACCGCAGGCTATTGTTTCCCCGTTGAATGAGTCTTTGTTAAATAGTTTTTGTATTTGTTTAAGATGAAATGTTTCCTGCAACCTCTTGGTATGTGCCGCCTAGACACCCTTTGCAGGATTTGCACTAAGTGAAATTTTCTGATGTTGGGTCTAGAGTTTCGAGTTCGGTATTTAGGTTGTCAGAGTACTCAGGCCAGTTGGCCCTTTTGAAGTTGAAGCGTTTTCGAAACGGTATCTCAGTTGTTTTAATAGCTGCAAAGGCTTGAACTCCTATTGGCCTGTGTTGTGTTTTTGGGATTGCATCATAGACATTTTTTATATAGGAATGTTGGACCCTCTCACTTACAAAGCAGTTATCGGGGTTGTAACCGCGTTTACAGATCTTACACGAGAGCTTTTTGTCATGTATTAGGGAAAGTCGGTTGATATCTGCCCATTCTTCCAACAGCTGTCAGTTTGTATCGGTCTCGTTATAACCCCATGATGTACTGTGGCAGTATTTCCTTTTTTCCAAAATTTTCCGGCATTTGTAGATTGAGCGATTTGCCGGGCGGCTTGTAAACTGATGATACGGTGAAAGCCCCGCTCTCAATAGTGAGTGTTTCAATGTAGTCGGTAGTTTTCTTTCCCTTGGATGTTATGGTCATATTAGTTTTAGTGAAAATGGCGCTACCATACCTATTATGGGGTGCCTCGACAATAATGCGCATGCGCTCAATGTTGGGCCTGTTCGAGTTTTCATCTATGTGTGTTTCTTGCAGGCATATTATGTTCCAATTATGGGACCGGTACAGTTGGGATATTATGTCTTACCATGAGTCCTGTGTCCATCTACATTTCTTCTCACATACATAAAAGTGATCTATAGGCAGAACAAAAATTAATGCTCCCACTCTGTAAATGCAACCCTGCAATCATCCCTATAACCAGGACCAGTCACAAGCCTCACTGCCCTCCTTTGAAGTCATTCTACTTTGAAAGATTGTAAAATAGACCTTTTTTAGGTTTTCCTGTGACACACACCCCACCAGGCTTCGCAAAATAAAGACACCGGACCTAAGTTTGTTACTTACAGCTTCAAACCAACAAATGTAATGAATTCAGTAGATTTCTCGTAAATGCCTCTCGCCATGTTACCAAATTTTAGGTTTCATGATGAGCAACAGATGATTTGACAATAACCAGATCTCTACAGCCTCACTTTCTTCCAAGAGCTTTCCCTCCGCTTCATGTTTGGTCCTCCCAGTTAAAAAATTAGTAAAAACATTATCAGTCATAATAGTCGCGCTTAAAGTAATATTAGCCGAATTACGTATCAAACCCCATATGAAAAAACTTAAATTTCCAAAAAAAAATTATTATATTTTTTCGAGATGTTTGCATCGAAAATGTCTACTTAACTGTGAAATTTTAAAAGAAATTGCACATTTAAATATACGTTTGTAAATAAACTTTTGCCTAGATTTGATGACGTCACGCTTAAGCCGTCAGGCCTTTCTGTAGGAGGTACTGGTTCAATGCCGGATTTTTGGACCAGTCTTCAGACAGCGGTTTTCCACTTTACTGTTGGCGCGCGCATCACAATACATTTGAATTTTTTTTTCACTTCTTGCAAAGCTCTCCGCTCTTTCCATGGTGCACGCAAGCAAAATTAACCCAAATTTAAAAAATTAAACATACGTAACCTTTAAAAAATAAAAACATGACTTGGCACTGATAGAAATCGAACCCGGACCGTCGTATCACAAACACCCATATACGTAAAAAATAATAGATATATGCAAACACCGTATCTAACCACTGAGCTACCAAACCGTTGGAAGCCATTCAGCGTACCGTAAAGACATGAGTAATAATTATGCCGATGCGGTCAATGTAGGGTCAGGGCCACGTCATGAAACTAAAAAAAAAAGTAGAAAACAGACCGCTGTCGGAAGACGCTGTGGTGCTCACCTTTGACAATGTATTGTCAAAGGTGCTTACAGTAATAATAGCAGCTAAACACTTGATATTAGGCAATCAGACACATTCTGTTGGTAGCACTTTGAAAGCAGAATCAACAAAAAAAATCAATCCCCTCATTGTTCATTGACAGTTGGTGTTTAATAAATGAAAATGTGGTTTATCTTTTTTACTAACATGGAGCTTCTTTTTATAAGCTAAATAGTGTTAGCCTGGTCATTTTATTCTCGTGTGTAATTCTTAAAGTGTGTTTGAGTAAATATAGCTAAAATAGAAACAGGTAGGTAACCATTTTTAGATCATTTTCATTCGGTTGTCTTTGTACGGCGACGCCATGAATGAATCGTTGTGCCGCCATTTTGTGTATTCCGCCCATTTCATCATATTTCATGCAAGTTATTTCATATTTCATGGGTTTTGGAAACAAGTTTGACCGAAATTGTCCTTGCAGTGAAATAAATAAGTGGTCATGGAAAAGTGAAAGCTACATTTACAAAGGTAATTAATAGAATACTGGAAATACCACCGGTTTTGAGTCCACGGTCCACACAAAAATACATTATTGATTCTGAATACACGATATCCATTACCCTGCAATATTAACGTACCGTTGGAGTGCTAGGAAAGCTTAGAGAGGCCAAAGTGATTTTGTTTACACTTTTATTTTATACCTCCACCTGGGACTGGTCGCGCCGGGTCTCGCCTCACAGGCCCACCCACATACATGATAATTACTGTCATTAACTAAGACTATTTCGTATCTAATTCCTAAACATTAAAGAAATATTTACAATTAATTATTCAACAAATCAATTCTTCTAGTTCACAATCTTCAATCCCATAAGTCTTCAGTGTTTGGGATGACTGCATAGGCTGGTTGGTGTTGGTGAAACTTGCTAAATATAATAAACCCAATAGAACTTTATTCTCTATTAGGTTTTATTATAAGTTAATTGATTTAGATAAATGAAACAAACACATAAAGACCTTTTATTTATTGGTATCTAACTTTACCTAATACTCGCTTCTAAAGAAAATGATGACATGATTTCAAGATTTGTTTCTGTTATTGCTATGTAAGATGTAAGTATCTAAAACCTAAGTAAAATATTGCAGGAATGGCAACCAATCGATCTAGGATGCATGTATATAATGCTGTCCACCTTGTAACACTGCTGCCTTTTAAGAACAAACATTTCAGGTGCAGATGTATGTAACAAAATGCTCAAATAAAAACGCAAAGTAAATTCAAATATTTCAAGTGTACTCAAGACCGCCAGATTTCCATTGGTTATTAGGCAACTGGAGACGACTCAGATTCGCTAATGGATGTGTTTCCCTTTTTCATAACTGGAGTACTGGCGATATCAAATTCATGATTCAACAATCATTTTCATTAATCAAAAGTATTTCTTCTTACATTTGGTCCCGTATTGATTAAGTAGAATTGAGGAGGCTTGTGCTTGGACTCCATGCAGATTGCCACTCTATTATAGTTTTGACAAAATATTAATTACAATCAATTTTTGTTAAATTTGTTGGATGTTGGGAAGTTTTATTTAACTGACATTAATTTGAAGTTTGACAGTTTTTCTGTTAGTTCAGGTCGCTTCCAAAAAAATAAAGTAAGATTCCTTCTTGTTTTAAACCCTGTTGGAATGATAGAGTGAAGACTGCAGTATCAATGAGGGATGAGAGCTATAAAGTATAAACTATAAGAATGGAAAGTCAAAGTACAATCATAATCTTTGTAAAGTAAAACAAATAAAGTAATGAGCATTATAAATACCGGAGGAGAAAATTAGGTATTTTGAATTAGAAGTGGATAATTGTAAAAATAGCACATCTGCAATGTGGAATACTCTAAAAAGTATAATGTCCAAAAAGAAATGTAGCAATAAAATATCAAAAATGTATTTTGGTTTTGCTATTTTTGGATTATATGGAAAAAAATATGTAAACACATTCTAGTGCCCTTAGGGATTGCAAATTAACCGGCAGAGAAGAGAAATTGCGTGTTTTTTTTTTTTTTTTATCAAACAAACTTACGAGACCTTCGAGCGAATATTGGAGCTGGGCGGGGTAAAAGCATACAGATTGAGAATTATTCACTAAAACATGACTCACACAAACAGGAAAATCCAACATTTCATTTAAAAATTGAGAAAATATGCAGAAAATCGAGAAAAACAACTTAGGTTAAAATGTCAGAGAGAGAGAGAGAGAGAGAGAGAGAGAAACACATTTTGTGTATAATATCCTATACCTATCTAGCTGTTTACCAAATATTGACAGTGAAACGGTTTGCACATTCCTGTCTTAAGTTTTCATAAACTATCGAATGACAGTATCTTCGAATTTAACCTGCATATAAAATTAACTTTATAAACTTTATAAACTTTAAACTTTATATATAAACTTTATTAAAAAAACTTTTACAGAAATTATACATAATAAATACATGTATACATTGACATTTGTGTGAAGTCCTTATGAATATCTGACACCTAACTGATTAACCGGAACTATCATTCGATAGCTTATGAAAACCCAAGATAGGAATGTGCAAACCGTATTCTTTGATCTCGTGCGGTTTAGATTTTAGAGTCTGTCAAAATGCCCGACTTTTAACTGTCAATATTTGATAAACAGCTAAAGATAAGTATAGGATATTATACACAAAATGTGTTTAGATTTTTCTAGAGAGGCCAAAAATGTAGTAATATGCAGGGTGTTCCATTTAATAAAAAATATATCAAAGTGACCCCTAGCACTTTTATTTGATGTTCAATTGTTTTTTGCTAAACATATCCGAATTCGCTGGTGAAAATTACATAAGATGGCTCTTTCAGTTTTTTTTTTATAAAAGTACAGGGAAAGTCAAAAAATCGCCTTGTTTAGTCCTCGTTGTATAACCCTGTACATTAAAAATTTGGTTACAGTTGCTAACACAGTTAGTATGTAGATATGCAGTTATTTGCATTTATTTGCAGTTATTTTACCCCAAAAATAAATAATTTTGTTTTAATTTGCATGAAAACAGCAGTTCTGCTGGGGTTCTCTTATAGCCAGTGAGAGAATTACTACGATACTCTACAAGAGCAGCTTCCTTCACCCTTTCTTCAGTATGCTCTTAGCTGTCTGAATAAACGTTTCGGCAAGGCCATTGGACCTTAGTTAGTCAGTGCTACTAGTCTTTAATGCAAAATCAGGCTTTTGCAAATTGTTTACGAGATTACGAAATCCAGAATGCTAAATGTTGCAAAAAACTTTTTAATTATTTGAATGATGTCACTACTTTGTTCACTTTTTGGCAGAATTACCTCTAAACATTTTGTAACAATGAGTAATATGATTTATTCCCAAAGACAAAAATGCCTATAGCGACTGTCTAAAACAATATTTCACAGGGTGTATCTGTTGTACAATTGTCATCAAGGTGCCTTCATGTGAAATTTTTAGCATCTCCTGCTTTAAAGTTTTTGGAAATGCAATTCTATCATTGAAAAGTATCATATTATTATAAACATGAATTTCAGTACGATTTTGAGAATA
>MU185035.1:50677-89987 GCA_016904865.1 Pissodes strobi | reverse complement strand
ATAAGGAGTTAAATTTATTCTTTCAGAAAATCACTGGATCATAAAAACGAAACATTCGAATCTGTTTTGGAGAAGAGTATCGGATTCAACAATCCCAACAACATACAGTATTTGGCGAACCAAATGGGGATTAATGAGCATCTTTCTCTTGTTGAGTCCTTAAGGTAAATAATTGTCTTATTATTCTAAGGTATATCTTGTATGCTTACTTTATATTTAGTATTAGTTTGGTATATATGCAGTAATTGGTTTTGAAAGGATTGGAGCTATATAACAATAAGATTTGGTATATTTGTTTTGCTGCGCCCTTTTGGATGCATTGGTCTTGCGTAAATTAGATTGTCTTAATTGTATGATAATTGCCTTTATATAAAAAATATGTATTGACATGAAATCAGTTATAACCACTCTTGTTTGATGAATGAAGTCGGTTAAATAGCTTTTTAATGTTATCACTATTTCCTCACGTTTAGTTAGGTCCATAATGAATCATCATGAATAGATCCTAACAAGGGTATCTTAGTAAAATATACAAAACATATACATAATAAACTGTGGCCTATTTGTAAAATGTGACCATAAACTACAAAATAAAATTAAATTTTTAGTAACATGTTTTATTTAAAACAAAAGTTGCTTTTGGATTCAAATGATTAAAAAACTAATTCGTTGAAGTCGAACACAAATTTTCTTGGTCAATCACATTCAAGGGCGGTCAAAAACTATTTCCAATCGCAGTTTCTGATTACAAGAAACTTGGATTTCATACTGAAAATTAGATCCAGTTACTTATCCTTGAAGGAAATTACACTTTAGATTTTTAGACTTCAATAAAATTCTAATCTGTACAAGAAAGGAAAAGACGGGAATACCTACTGCTTGTTCACAAGGCTGGAAAACAACTTCCCGCAAACATGTAGATATTATGAGATTTGAAGATGTCCGTACTTGAATGTTTAATGTCTTCAAACTTTTATATCAGTAACATTGTATCGCTACTTTTGTACTGTTGACATTTTCAATAAAAACCTGTAAAACACATTCACGTGTTAAACAAGCATTTACTTTCAGAGGGAGATTTCCAGAAACTGAATACGCAAATGAGTTACGTCAAATTCAGGCCAGCAAGTGGGCGTACCGTAACGTCGCAGATGGGATAGATCATTTTAAAGCCGGTAAACATGTGGAGGCATTTCAATGTTTGAATAAGGCTCTAAATATTGACCCTAGAAATGTCGAAGGTTTAGTTGCACGAGGTGCACTTTATGCTAATAGCGGCAATTTTCAAAAGGCCATAGAAGATTTTGAAACTGCATTGAAATTAAATCCTAGTCACGCGAATGCACGCAAGTACATGGGTGAAACTTTAGTTGCTCTAGGTCGTAGCTATGAAGAAGAAAACAAGGTCGAGGAAGCCCGGAAAGCCTATCAAAGTTGTCTTACCATCATTCCATATCATGAAGAGGCAAAGGTAAGAAGCGATAGTTTCGTTTTATTTGTGATCTTTTCAGCCCGGGTTTACGCAAATGTGACAAAACTTACCTCTCATTCTAATTCTTGTACGCTTTTTTTATGAATACATGCGTACATCTGTATACTCATATTATTCTGTTCAATTATGTACGATTTTTTTGCAGAATTCACTGGAATTTCTAAAAAATAAGGACAAACAGGCCAATAAAAACTTAATTGAACCTGGCGAGCTTTTGTTGCCTAGCATTCCATCACTGACAAAACCACCTGCGGATGTTAACGACGCACTGAAACAGCTTTTGAAAAACGAAGAAGATGATAAAAAGGACAAGAAAAAGAAGAAGAAGGAAAAGAAGAAACTTAAGAAAAAGCGACATTCAAGCTCAAGTTCCAGTTCCAGTTCGTCTGGTAGTGGAGAGAGCTCCAGTAGTGACTCAAGTAGCAGTAGTGATTCAAGTTCAACAAGTGGAGATTCTGATTTTAAAAAACGAAAGAAAAATCGTTCACGGTAAGATTATATGTATTTGTGTATTTGGCAGTTGATTTTTATTTCTGCTTACATAGAATCATTTTCTATATCCATTACAAGGAATATGATGCTTCAAGAAGACCTAGCTGACTCATACCTTAACTGGAATTCGTTTTGTGAAAAGTTATGTTTCAATGTAACAGAGTCTATTCGCTATGTGCAACTGCTGGGTGGTGAGGCGGTGAACGATCGTGCGCACCGGTGGCAAAGGCTTGAATAATAATATCATTTTTGAAACATGGGAGCTCGCAAATGTATTATTAGTTGTGAAAATACATTAAATAAGAAAAAGTGTGTTCTTAAGACCACATGGCAGAAGTGAAAACGAGATTAATATTTCTTTTGTGTTCTATGTTTTGATATTAGTTGCCACAACTTGTATGTTTAAAGTTTTTTACCTCGAAATCTCCCATAAAACCGGCAGTAATCGCTGCTTATCGCTTGAAAAAATGTTCAAGTTCTCCAATCCTGGCCCGTTTTCGAATCTTCAGATCGGTGTAAATGAGGTTTCAAGCAAATAATTCTACTTACCAAAATACTTATTGCATTGATATGCTAAAAGTTAACTTTTGCCTCGAAATCTACCATAAAATCCACCAAAAAATGGCCACATTTTCGGATCCTGACCCATTTTTCCTGCTCCAAATCGTTTTCAACGAGATTTCAGACAATTAAATGTATAAATATACATATTTTAGCCTAAACGTCATGTCAGAATATTTGTTTATTTTTTTGATTTTGTAGCAATAGGAAATTACAATAACTCTCTTAATGTAGGTAATTAATAACAATAAGGATAAATATTTGTACAATTTCCGTAAAATTTCTAATAATAGCCTAGAACTAATTATACTATATTTCTAACTCTAGTTAGTAAAAGTTTTACTTTTATTTGTCTGATAAGAATTATGTCTCACTATTGCTAAAGATTGGCACAATGGTATTTAGAATACTGTGTGTGTGCTATTTATTATTTAATAGTTACTTAATTGAGGTTTCTGCAAGAGTTCACTATCAAATGTAAATGAAACATATCATATAATAGGTAGTAGGCCAAGATTCCAAATGAGAACAAAAGACACAGTCACTAATTTAATGTCAATCTTGCATTTTGCACTAGACTCTGCTATTATCAGAAATCCATTCACAAATTTCTCTTTTAACTTTGTGGGAATGTTGTAATCTTATATTTAAAGGCATCATATTATACATCTTTGGTCCTGTGCAATAAATATGATTTTGACATACATTATGTTTTCATATTTGTACAGGGACATTATTTGTTGATGCAAATCTTGTGTTTAGTCCGTGGGTCACGTTTTCTTTATAATAATTGAATGTCAACATAAATCTTATTATTGGTTTTATGTAAAGTTGATATGGTGTAAATAATTCGCTCTCTTTATAAACCAATTTTGTGGGGTATCTTTTGTTTTTAAATAACATAACTTTATTACCCATTTTTGTGCCATTTGTAATCTATGCATAATGGTTGTGCCTGCATTTCCCCATACTGTTATACCGTAATTAATAATGGATTCGACAAGAGCGAAATAGACTGTTTTTAATGTTAAAATATGTCTCAGTTCAATTTTCTAATTTTGTTTGTGACCCATTTCACGTGTTCTTTCCAGTTTAAGTTTTCATCAAGAATAACTCCCAAGTATTTTATACTATGTTGCCTATCTATTGTTTGAGTGCAGTTGCATGTTTTATTGTTTGGTTGACACTGTGTATTGTGCATTATGGGAGATTGAAATGCAGGAGAACAGCGTGGAGAGAGAGAGAAAAGGCAACAAATTTTGTTTTATGGATGTTTAAGGGTAGCAATGATTCATCAAGCCATTTTTTAAGATTTTGTAAGGCCAGTTCAGATTTTTGCTTTGTCGAGATCCAGTCATCACCATGAATTACCACAGCAGCATCATCAGCAACCCCGAGCGAATTCCGTTAATATACAAATTAAAAAGTACAGGGGAGAGGACTGTACCCTGCGGTAGGTCTATGTTTGTCACTTTTTTCGAGCTTTTACATCCAGAAATATTGACATATTGCTCTCTGTTTGACAAGTAAGAGCTAATGATGAGCTTGGGAACTCCTCTCATTCCGGAGACTTCTAAAACATCGAGCAGGGCCCGATGCGGCACAGTATCAAATGCCTTCTGCAGGTCTAAAAAGATGGTTAAAACGTTTTTTTTTTCCCTGATCAAGATTTCTTAATATCTTCTCTGTGACCCTACAAAGTGCATTCTCCGTGCCCAGACCCTCACTAAAAGCAAATTGGTTCTTATTTCAAATTTTTGTTTTTTTTTTTTCAAGGAACTTATTTAATTTATATTTAAAACACTTTTCTATTACTTTGCTGCCCGTGCTGGTTAGGGCAATTGGTCTATAGTTATTTTTAAATTTACTATCGCCTTGTTTGTATAGTGGTTTGATTACTGTGGTTTTTAATTCCTGTGGGAAGATTCCGGTGCTAAATATAACATTAATGATGTGGCCTAGAGGTCTAATTAAAAGATCCTTGTATTTTTTTTATTAAATTAGAGTAAATATCATCCTCCCCTCCCTTAACTCCCTCTTTTAGGCTTTGTATTTGTTTTAAGATATCTCTGTCAGATATTGGGTTTAATAAGAATGAATTTTCTACTCTGACCCTCCTTGACTGTTTATCTGTATTACTTTTTTGGATTTTTTCTGCCAGTTTTTTCCCCACATTTACAAAAAAAAAAATCATTAAATTCATTAGCTATTTATTTTTGTGTACAATCCTATTTATAACCAGTTCGACCTCTTGGTCACCAGTGGCCTTTTTAACATCCCAGAGTAATTTGGGATTTTTTGCATTTTGTGCTAGATTTTTAAAATACAGATATTTAGCATTTTTAATTGTTTTTGAAAGTATTTTTCTATAAGTTTTATATCTATTTAGAAGTGTTTGATTATTATTTGATTTACATTGTTTTTTTTTTATTTATCCCTTGTTCTAATTGACATTATAAGGCCACAAGTAATCCAGGGTTTCAACCGCCTTTTTTTATTTGTTATAGTAACATTTTTGGTACAGTCAGAAATCATCTTATTAAGTTTATCTATAAAAATATCAGTACACGTATCACTGTCCCAAGATTGGAGAACACAATCCCATCCTGTTTCTACTAGTAGTTTACTTAACTTTTCATGATTTAATTTTTGATAGTAAGCTGGTTTATTAGTAATGTTTGTTATTAATTTAGATTTTATTGCTATACTCAGCAAAATAGGATCGTGGTCAGTAAGCTTATGTTCTAAAATTACAGCAGATATGTCACAAAAAGTATTGTTCTTACATCTTACAAAGAAGTGGTCTAAGCAGCTTTCGCTGGAATCTCCGGATCTTGTTGCCTTATTTATCATTCTAAAGAAGCCATAGCTTTGCATTATTGATTGATAGTTATTGGTCGCTTTACTTTCACTTGACAGTAAGTCAATGTTTATATCACCAGTGAAAATATATATTCGATTGTTTTCAAACAATGTTCTTTGCCAGATGTTGCTTAAGTTTACCAGAAAAGCACCTGTTAGTTGCAAAAATGTCCATGGGTATGCTGTTCTTTTGAATAGTTACTTTGGCCAATTTAAGTATATTTTCGATTTCTACTTCATAGTTTAGACAGTTATGTTGTTTAACAAAGATTGCACAGCCATCACGTTTGTTGAGTGTACTATTATTAAAATATGTGGTGTACCCTTTTATGTTAAAGTCACTCACGTTAGGTATATCGTGGGTTTCAGATAGTACTATTATATCAAAATCTATTTTTGTCGATTCCAAAAAAAAAAAACCAAAAACTCATCAAAGTTTTTGTAGATACTTTTAATGTTTAGGTGTATAATATTAATATTTTCACTACTCATACTGCTAATTTCAGTAAGGTCATCACATATAACGGTTTGGCAAGTTTTGTGCTTAGCTAAGATATTAGTTATTCCCTTAAAGACCATACCTAATTATAATTGTTTATTTATTAATCTACAAACGAACCTTATTTGTGCAAGTCGATTTCAGATCTAATTTTTATTGGTGGATCATTATAATTTTTCTTCAAGTAGGTCATACCGTTGATGCAGAAAACCGCTTTGTATCCTTTGTTAGCCTTAAACTCTAACTTTTTTGAATAGATTGCGTTTAGTGACTGGTAGGTCTTCATTTAGGTAGATTTTTCTGTCACCTCCCTGTAGACCACATATTGAAAGATGTATTTGTTCAAATTTCCCATAATGTATCAAAAGAAAGCTATCTATTCACTCGTAAAATTGCTGAAATATTGGGAACTTTTTGCGATTTTCTGCATGTTTCGGTTTAACCTCGATTTTCTTATATTACCATTTCACACGGAAAATTTATAGAACTTTTTTATAGCAGAGATCATGAGGTTCGATCCTTGGAAATAGCTATGTGTTGACTCATATTTCAAGATGGTGATGACGAATGGGAGCAAGGCTCTCTTCTACAGGCACCCCTTGAGAAAGTCAGACGGCGTATTTTGTTCCGGAATCTTCCGCACGTGGCCAGTTACAATCAAAAAAATATCCAATTCGGCATTTATCGGATCATGCTGCTTTTTATGTTCAGCCCATATTCCCTCTCTTTAATGTACGAACATTTAACTGCTCCAGATCATTCTGTTTTCGAGTAATAAAATATTAAGTGGTGTGTCAAAACTCGAAATGGCGAAAAGTTTGAATTCAGCTAGCTCGCCCTGTATAAAATTCATAATAATTTGCACCGATTCTCGTCAAGTAATCGGCTTTTCTAAAAAAAAAAACCTCAATTTTTTTCATTGAAGTCCATTTTCCCGACATTTTCGAAACGAAAGCATTTAGATAGTGTCACCTAGAAATTGCCTCGCGTCTTTTTCGGGGATCGACCCAAAGTGACAACTTATCGTGTTTGGTAATGTATAAAAATATTATTGACACCAGATGTTACTTAATGGATCTTGCACATAGCGAATAGCAATTTCAGTTTGGCTATTTTCATTTCTTCTTCAGTTGCACAACTTTTTAATTTTTTGATTTCTGTTCACCAATCAATAATCAGAGACAACAATGAGACAGTCAAGCATTTGTTAAAGTCATATCTCATTTTATTCACCGTCTTTGTCTCGCATGATGAAACGTGAACGTAGATGGCGCTAAGAACTTTTCCCGCAAAAATTTGAAATAATTCCACTTTATGTTAGTTTATTAAATAGCGAAATCTATTGGAGAGAAATAAAGACAATAATTCTTGCTGACCGTTTAAAGTAAAAAATTGTAGGCATTTGAACAAGGATCATAGAGATGTTAGGGCTCGTACAGGCTCTTATTGTAACATTCCTCCTCTAATTAGGTAAATACATAAATAATTACAGCAAAAATTGCTGCATACTTTATTACATCAGGTATTTTCTTCAATAATTATTATTATTTAGGCCTCAATTTGAGTGCATTGTTCATCTCTAGGCTCATCTAACAGTGCTTTTCTATGTTGCCTAATTAAATGAGTTTGTAAAGTAACAACTTACTTTTCAAGATTTGCAGGAAAATAGAACAATTATCCCACTTCTTTCTCACTAGCACCACACACTAAACACCTTCCCATTATTTGGCAAGTGAAGTTTCTTTTTTGAAAACACCTTATTGTCTGTTTTTGCAATAAAGATGGAAACCTGGATGGGATGGGAAAAGCTTTCATCTAAGAGCTTTCTAGATTTTCGGTCCCAAATCGGCCAAACCTATCAAAAATCGTTATTAAAAGTTTGCCTAAATACGCAGACTAAAAAAGCAGTATACCTACGGGGATAAATTGTCTAAAAATCACTTAATGAAGTCACAAAGTAGAAACCACAACTCAAAATAAATACCAAAAACCAAAATGGCCGATCCATCCATCAGAGAAAAGATCCAGGGTCGATAGGTTTTTCCGCAGCGTTGCCACGTTTTATGTATCGATTTATTTGACTACTTCTGTCAGTTACTCTTTGTTTGCGTTAGATAAGGATAAAAAATCATTATTTTACTGGATTATATTGGGATGTGTTACATTTGGCTTTTTTAAATTTTTTGTTCTTAGCTCCATCTGGGTATCACCTTTCATAATGTCAGAAAAGAATGGGTTAATACAAAATGAATGTAATAGATAAAGACGAAACAATAGGAAAAAAAATTATAATAAGTTGACTTGTCTCATTGTTGTCTCTGATCCAAGTAAATTTTGTTAAAATAATTTTATTACTTTATGGCAAAAACACGTTTGATGTTAAATTAAAAAACGTGATTTAAGTCGGAGCAACCCGGATAGAAATTCAATGAATCAATAAGCAACAACATAATATGCATAAAACAACCTAAGTAACGAATGATCTTATTAGAAGGGAAAAGCGTGAAAATTCGCTGAGCCCGCTCAGCAAACGAATGGCTATGATGGATGCCCAAGCCCATGATGCGTCGTCTACCAGTTTTAACTTCAACAAGCCAGCTGTTAGCAATTTTGAATTCGGGTTTGAGGCACCTGAAAAACCTAAATCAGCTGCTGAGTTGGATTATGAGGCCAAAGTTAAAGCATTTTTGTTAGAAGCCAAAGATGATTCAGACTATGAGACGAAGGTAAGTAAATATGATTTATTATTATGATTCATATAAAAACGTTTTTATTTGGAACAAATGCAATACTCATAACATACTTTTCCCCTATCTGTTAATGATGATATGAAATATTTCATATCATAATAATTTACCGACTTTCTCAATTTTTGATAGTTGTATTTACATCTTTGTAAAATGTTTCGCCGAATTTAATTATGGACTGATACTTTTATCAATCGAGGAACCTGAAATGTCTTCTGATAGATTTAGTTTCGCAATTTTCTCGAAAGATATAACCTTGACTGCAACGAAGTATTTTTGTTAACACGAAAAATTTAAGCCCGATAACCCATTGATTATAAAACCTTGACCAAACATATTCGGCTTCCGTTCTCGCGTATATGAAGTATTCTGTCGTCGTTTTTAAATTATAATACCAAATTCTGTATTGTATTTCATTCCAGTTTATTATGTCGTGTTAAAACATTGTTTATGATCTTGGACACCACCTGGAAATAAGTAGCTAATAGAAATGAATCCAAGTAATACTAACGCAAAATACGTTTGTCAATATAGTTTATATTATTTCTTCAAGGTCTGACTTGTCGATTGTATAATGCTAATAGCAGTTCAAACTACATCTTTTTCTCAATAATAACTCGATATTATCTTTCAAATTTAATTTTATGTTTATTGGCAACTCCTAAACGTCACAACGATTTGCAGTTCTCATGTTATTTTAAGGTCAGTTTATATGGAAAGGTCATTGCAGATGCCCAAAAAAGTGTATTTTAATAGGACTACTTACGAATATATGTGCTGCAATGTAAAGCATCTTTCATTTACTGATTTCATGTATGCCGTACCGGCAGAAATATATCATTGTCAACCACAAAATAAAGGTGAAAACTAAATGAGATACGGTCCTCAACTATATACATGACGTTGGAAACAGGTCAGTAAAAACTTAAGGTGACATAATATATAGATCTCCCTCTTGGTTTTATACTACTTGATGTAAAGAATTATGAAACATCTAAGATTGATACAATGAATAGTTTCGGCGGTAGGATCCTTGTGAAACATCGTTGAATAATAATACTAGGGATAATTAGTACACTGCTTTTAGATGTTTCAAAATAATTTATTGATATATTTTTGAAACATCTAAAAGCAGTGTAAGTATATTATCCCTAGTATTATTATCTAAGATTGAATATTCTTAAGTATATCATGATAATATTATTGGAGTGTTTTCTGCTGTTTGTATTATATCATCAAAGTCCAACGGTTTTTTTTTAATAAGTATATCTTGAAGGTGCATGCTGAAGATTCAATCCATGTAGGCTATCTATCAGGGTTCGTTATATGTCAAAGTCAAAAAACAGCTTTATTGTCGTAACTTACCAAGTTGTTGACAAAGCCATACTCAATATCTAATATCTAAAGGTCGATAGTTACAATAAAACTTATTCCTAAGTACTAATTTCCAGTTCATAGAGTAACAATGAGAAAAAGAGACAATATAAAAAGTAGGACAATCTTCACAAACATATTTTAATCAATCCTATCACTAAAAAAATTCGTTCAGGTTGTAGTAAGCCTTTTCCGATAACATTTGTTTTGTTCGTTTTCGGAGCCGTTCAGTGCATGGTTGCCTTCTCAACCATGATTAAAGATCTTTTTGCCTCCATAAATTATGGAGTTTCTAAGTAGCTCTGAGCGTGGAATGGGCAATCCAACGGTGTGAGTCAGTGTGACGCATATTATATTGACCACTTATAGATAGCTCACTCTTGTATTGTTTAAAAATAAGACAAACCGTCTCCAAAACAAATAAGCAACACAGAGTTAAAATGCCATGTCTTACAAATAATGAACGACATGAATTGCGAATTTTTCACCACACATATATCTGATTACCCTCTTCTGCAAGCCAAACACAGAGTAAAGTAGTGAGCGCATGAACTCCAAAAACAAATTCCATATCGAAGGTGGGATTCGACCAAAGCAAAATAAGTATTTCTAGCGATGGAGAAGTCCAATCTGTTCGAAATTACCCTGAGGGCATAACAACCAGAAGTGCTCTTATTGGAAACATTCAATACATGATCTTCAAACTTCAAAGAGTTATCTATTGATAAGCCCAAAAATCTGTTCATGTTGTGTGTTGGAATCAGTTGGCCCTCCAGGTAAATATCCTCCACAGCACACTTAAAATTTAAAATGTTGGTTTTCGAAACATTAAATGATAAATAGTTTGCATCACACCACCGCTTTATCTTCATTAAATCTGTCCTTACATTGGATCTGAGATGATCCACATCCGAATCATGCTAGAGAATGGTGGTATCATTGGCGAAGATGGTGAATTTCCCCGCTATCGAAAGGTGTGAAAGGCCGTTTACATAAATTAGGAACAGAAGTGGCCCCAAGACAGAGCCCTGAAAACGCCGGCATTCACACTGAGTTCATCCGAGCTGCTCCCAGCAAACACGACCGTCTGAACACGCTCAGACAAATACGATCGAAACCACTCCAACGCCATGCTCCTAAATCCATACATCTCTAGTTTCAACAACAGGATTCCGTGATCGACGCAATCAAATGCCTTGGACAAATCACAAACTACCCCAGCAACCTCTCCAGATTTCAGCCGGATGTACAGATGTTCGAGACAGTCGAAAATAGCATCGCTCGTACCCATCAGCTCTTGGAATCCAAACTGTTGCGTGCTCATAAGGCCATGTCTTTTTATAAAAAAATCCATCCTCACCTTAACCAGCTTCTCGACCACTTAGCCATGGTAGGCAACAGTGCAATGGGACGAAAGTTTGAGGGACTGTCATGGTCCACACCCTTATGAATAGGTACAATCACAGCCTTCTTCAGACAGGCCGGAAATCTGCCAGAAAAAAATGGAGGGCATTTATGGCCTCAGCCAGAACCTGCAGCATCTCAAATGGTAAAGCCAGAAACACCCTCAAGGATATCATGTCCCAACCGGAAGAATTTCTTACTCTTTATATTAGAAAATATGTCATGAATCTCAAGGGTAGTGGCAGGGGTAAAAAAGAATGTTTCAGCCACTGAAATGTGATTTAAATAACTCCTAGGATTGTTCTTTTAGGAAATAATTTTGCGGCTATGGAACAGTAAAGTGAACTAGCTTTAAAGAGCTAGAAATGGGAGTAGTTTTATTTTTCCCTCACATGTGATTGACAACTCTTCAGGATTCTTTTGATTTAGAGGATTTCAAAATTCTAGTATGAAAATATGACTTCTTGGCAAACCTTATGGTGCTCCTGTAAATGTTGTGGTATTTATTAAAATAGCTGACAAAATTAGCATTACCTATTGCAAACTTTCTTATATAGTGAAGACAACGCATATTTTTTCCCGAAACACTGCGCCTTTGTATACCATGGTCTCCTTTTCCTCTTCTTTATTTTTACAAACGGATAGCTATGTTAAATTTGCCCTGAATGACGGAATGGAACTCTTTCAGCGGATTATCTGTGGCTAAAACACTATTCCAGTCCGTCTGCCTGACCGCAAAACAATGTAAATCTTCTAAAGTTCTTTTTGGTGAAAAGTCTGCCATGTCTTGTGTTACCCGCTCCAGTACCAGAACCAATCGATAAGGAACATGATACAGCTTCGTGATCAGACAACCCGGCATTAACAGTTGTACATTTAACTTCATCCTTATTGAAATTAGAGCACACGTAGTCTAAAATAGAGGATTAAAGCGCCGAAAACCGAGTTGGCTGATCGACAAGCATTGTCAGGTTAAACTAGCTCAGCATACTACTTAGTAACTGATTATTCCTGTTATAATTATCCAGGAAGTTTATATTTAGGTCTCCAGTCAACACTAACGAGGAACAGAAACTTCATTGAATAATATCTCAAGTTTCTGAAGAAATGACTACACTACCTGAAGGTGACCTGTAAATTCCAAGAATATAAATATTAAGTTTACTACAGAAAATCTAAATACTTTTTCCTCCAAGAGGTGGTCAAAGCTATCAACGGGCACAAACCCAAAATTACAAATTACCTCGTGTCAATACAGTTTATTAAAAAAAGCTTAATTATCTAAAGAATATTCATCTCATTAACAAAGCTAGTAAACAGCCCTAAGCAAAAAACATTACAATGTCAATGATAACAACATAGGAACAGAGTACAACTGGCAAATAATATAGGGTCATCTGATTAAGTATTTTAAATGGATAAATTTTAATAAATAAAGGAACCAAAGTTTTTCAACTGACGTACGGTACAATAAACAAAAACAAAAAAAATAAGCCATGTGTAACCGCACGACGCATGAAAAGTTCAACAAAGCAATATTAAAACCTAAATATAATTTATACAAATAAGTGTTTTTACACGCTAGGCGAGCTACCATCTCACTATAACGCTTTTGTTGACGAGTTTAAGTATACGGACCGGCATAATACATATTAAATGTCGATTATTATGTTTTATGTTTAGAATTTGGCAGTTAGGTCGATGATTATTCAAATTAATATATTACAGACTGACGAGATGTTCAGATCCAAATAAGTCTTTAAATGTCTTGTTACTCACTGTTTTTCTCTCGCTTGGCTGAAGTCGACTCGAGCCGACTACCTGAATGAGCGTTAAAAAGCTGCGTGATTTGTGACGGCTTAATTTGATCAGTATTCAGGACAAATATGTCGAACGTACAAAGAAGTTTATAACTTTAAACATCTGCTGCTCGCACCCTAGATCATTACATATACTTCCATTATTATGGTCAGCGAATTATTTTATTCCAAAACAGTACGTACCTCACAGAATACTGACTTGTCTTTACCTCTGCGAAATTTGTTATCAGTAGCAGGGCCTATTTTCAACTGAGTTGGGCCCTAGGCACCATCAAATTTTCGGGCCCTACCTTGCTCCGTATATTGGAATGTACCCAATAGGCTTAAAGATTCTGTTTTAATTTTTGTTATGAGGATGTCCATGTAAAAAACAAAATAAAATGAAAAAAATAAGTATATTTAGATAATTAGATAGATAAAACAAATAACAAAACAAAAATTTTCATTCAAAAGTTAAGCATGACTAATAAGAAATAAAGTAACGCAAGTATTTATGATTTAATAACATTGTTAATAACTAGATAGGCAATTGTCTAAATTTTCTTCCTTACTTTTATTTCGGAGAATTTATTGATTATTCCATCTATGTTTAATTTATCCAAAATATCGCTTTGGACATTTAAAACAGCTAAGGATGCAAGATTCTCTTCATTTAATGAGTTTCTTAATTAAGATTTGACTCGTTTTAAAGTAGAAAAGGATCTTTCACCCGATGCATTGCTAATAGGAATTGTTAAATATAATCGTAACAATATTTCAACATTTGAAAGAAAAAAATTATCACGAACATCGACATCCATATTATAAAAGTGTTCTATATTTCTTACACTAATATTAAAACGTTCACTTGACGGTTCATTAAAAATTACACCAAAAACTTCGTTTACAGGATCATACAATAATTTCATTCTCAGTTTTAATTCTGTAATTAGTTTATCACATATGGGAAAAAAAGCATTAATCTTGAAATTCTCAGAGCTATTTCAAATAATGTGTTGTGCTGGTCCATAATTAAAAGACTGTTTTCTTTTGAGAACTCTTGACGTTTCATCTTTATACAAAGCATGTGGCTGAATTTTTTTCGCTTCCTCTTTTAATTTTGCAAACTTTTCTCTGAAATCCTTTATAAATTCAATTAGACCATTATATAGTGTACAAGCGGCAGCTTGCTAATTTTATTTCATTAAAACCAAGTGCAATTGATTTTATAGCATCAGTCCTAGCCGACCATCTTATATCGCATAGTTTTTTAACCATTGGCGGTTTAGGATTTAACATTTCTAGGCATTTTTGAAGTACATTCCATCTATTAGTAGATGCCGAAAAAAAAATTGTATAAACACTGTACATTTCCAAAATATCTAGCTGCTTCTGAACAACTTTTAGCAGCACTATTACCTACTAAATTTAAAGAATGGCTGGAACATGGTACAAAGTGGGCACTTTTCGACTTTTTCTTAATTTTTGCCTGCAATCCGTTATATTTGCCAGACATATTAGCGGCATTGTCATAACTTTGGCCTCTACAGTAATTTATATTGATCATGAGATCTTCCAATTTATTCTGTAAAACATGTGATAGGCTTTCGGCAGTATGAGAAAAAATTGTCAAAAATCTTTCTACTGGCTGGCCATTAGAGTTAATTGATCGATATGAGAAACGTCTGGTGTTGAGTCGACTATAATCGCAAAATATTTGGCCGTTTGTAATTACTTTGTCATGAAATTTGTTACCTCTTTTGCAAGGAAATTAATAAATTCACTGCAAATGGCTGATGAAAGATAACTAACATGTCCACTTCCAGGATTGCCATATTTTTGGAGATGTCCAGCTAAAAATGGGTCAAACTCAAACTCACGAGCTTAAAAAATTACCATTTTCCTTGGTAAAATGTTTCGTCGTGGAACCATAAAATGCTAAATCATTTTTTGATAAAAATTTAATAGCTGCAACTACCCTTAATAGCACATTTCTACAGTATTCTTTTCTGCGCTTTGCAAATTAGGATTGTGAAATAAAAAAGGCTCTTATTGTATATTATGAAATCGCATTTCTTATAGTAGTAGGTATTATTGTTTTTGCATTTTTTTATGATTTTATACTCGCCGTTTCGGGCCCTTTGATATTGTGGGCCCTAGGCACGGGCCTAGTAGGCCTAGTGGTAAAATAGGCCCTGATCAGTAGTTAATTTCTAGTTTTGGGGCAACTCATTGAATGCTTTTTTGGCATTAAAGAAAACTGACTCTTTGATTTAAACTATAGTTGGAATGAATATATTAATGTGTGATCCCTGCCTCATGTGATACGTCAAAATAACAAAAAGGATTGTCTAAAATATAAATATCTTGTTGACAAGGCGGTTGATACAATTAAGAACAAATTAAAAACCAAACACTGATCAATTATAGATAGATACTCAATTTCCAAAATAAATTAGCAACACTAAAAATTAAAACAAGCACAGGTTTTAAATGATACAATGTCGGAACAATAACCGAAAAAAAAAGGTATCAAAACAGGCAGCACCACCGTTGAATGCAATACGAATTTTTTGTTGGTAGTGTGAATATCGATTTATACATTTTTTTTGTGCAAAATGAAAATGCAAGGCGACATTAAAACTGGGATTTACATGGCTAGATTTGAGGCTGCACAAGTCAAGTTAAATAGCTTAGAGAGTGTAAAATGAGCATGAACCCCAGAAGCATATCATAAAAGTGTCCCTCGACTATGGCAAAAAAGCACATTCTTTGCTGATTCAGCGTTCAATTCACTTCAAACAGTACAAACCGCTAAACAAACACCTTTTTTGAGCATGCCAGAAATTTAGTGGTTGCAACATTGATAATTTGTCATTCAAAATAAGAACGTTTAAAGTTTAAAATGTTTGACTTAGTTATATTAAAGGCCAGTGAGTTCGGGTCACACCAAGTTTTTATACTGTTAATATCAGCCTGTACCATACCCCGCAGAATTGCGGTGTCATTCCTTGCATTGCATTGTCATTCCTTACAGCAGTAGGCAAGTCATTTAATAATGGCCTCAGCCCATGACCTTGTGGAATAATCAGGTCTCCCTGTCTCATCAACCAAAATCCTTATGTTCTCCAGTTTCAATACACTGGTTCTGGAATGTATCTATTTTGCCGTTGTCAGCGCTGGTATAATTCGTTTTCTTGATATGAGCAAAAAGTGTATGTTTCCTACTGTTACCGCTGTTCTAGAAACAGTGTTTCATAATTAATTTAATGAGTTTAATACTCAGATTTCAAGAAAATAATACAACTTGATGAAAATTACAATTCTGTGGTGTGGTAAATGGGACATTATGGTGGTATGGATATGTGGGGAAGTAAAATTATGAATTTGTTGAATTTTCTCACTGATTCAGTGCCACTGGAGTCAAATTTTCTTTTGAAACGAGGGTCAAGAAATGTAGCTGAAATCAAATACTCTTTGCTTAACACATCTTTGAAACAGTGTTCCAAGTTTTTTCCTAATTCATCTTTAAATGTTCCCACACCAAAAAAATCCTGAGTATCCCTGCATAAATAAGCTTTCAGTGTACTTACAAATGGAATGCCTTCGAAGACGCTACTGCTTTCATGACTGGTAGTTTTTGTAATTTCGTCAAAAGACTTCAGGACATTAATAAGATTTTGTAGGAGTTCCCATTCATGGAAATTAAGATCTGCTATTCCAGGGCCGGGATTATCAGCAATATATAAGTTAACGGCACGTTTTTGCTCTAAAAGCCGCTGTAAAATATAAAATGTAGAGTTCCAGCGTGTCTCCACATCTTGTATCAGTTTTGTATGAGTTAATCCTAACTGTTCCGGTATTATTTTTAACTTATCGCATGCCAACTGGGAATTGTTAAAATGGCCTAAAATTATTTTTGAAATGCTTATAGCATCCAATACTGAACGGTGGCATTTTAGTGATTCTGTAACCACCAATTGTATACTGTATAAAACATGCCTCATAAACGATGTTAGCATCTTTCATCGCTTTCTTCATATTTGCCGCATTATCAGCAATTGCAATATGAGTCTTGTCTGCAATCCGCCAATCTACTAATAACTCTTTCAAAATTTCGGCAATCGCAGCTGCTGTATGACTGCCCCTGAATGGTTTAATGGCTAACACAAAAGAATTCCGAAATGGAGATCTGCTGCTGCTATTACACCAATGTGTAGTTAAGGATATGAATAAGTTATTATTATACTGCTCAGTCCAAATATCCGTTGTGTGCCACTTTGCCATTTAAGTTAGATAATTTTTCTCTCAAACACTTCTTGCACTTCTCATAAATATCTGGCATAATTTTCTCTCGAAAATATTTGTCTCCCGGTATTTTATATAGTGCTTTCCTAAGTATTCTTTGAAATCCAATGTCACTCACGATTGTAAAAGGCTGGTTGTCAATGGCAATAATTTCACCACTCAAGTAATCGAACCGTTTTGCTTTAGCCCCATTGATATCCCACATTTTAAAATTATCTACAAATTCTCCAACGGATAGTTGTTGAGGTGAGGCACTGGAACTGGACGCTTTTGTACCTGAATCCTGACCATCATTTATCAATTCTAGAAAGAAAAACAAAACTGAAGTTTCCTGCCAACATTTTTATTCTTCATATAAATTATCCTTTATGTTTTGTCTTATTTTTCATATTATCTTTCTTTTTTATCTTATCCTTAAATCAATATCTTATTCTTATCTTATTTTCTTTTATCTTATCTGTTCCACAAATTATACTTCTTGTCTCATCAACTGTCTTTAGAAATTACAAAGAAAATTACAAAAAAAAAACCTACCTAATATTTAAAAAAAATATATATATAGATAGAAAACTAATTAATTTCTTTGAATAAAGTTATTAGAAAAAGTCGTACATACATTTTCGTGACTTGTATACATTATTAAAAACATAAAAAGAAAGTACATAATATACTTTGAAATGATATCCCTCTCGCTCTATACACTATACACATATATAATATAGAAAAACCCTACATACAAATTTAAAAAATGAAGATAATAATTTACACCGTATATAGCTAGCAATAGGTCCCGGTGTGAGACTATTGTTACCTTTTTTTGCTGGTTAAGCTACAAAATCAGCTAAATTAGAAGAGTTTGTGTATTTTTTTACACATTATAAAAATAGGGAAAAAAATTAAAATAATTGAAAATCTCGTTCTTAAAATATGGGCAAAAATTATTTTTTTTCTAATAGAACACCTTGTATATTATGTTCCTAATTCCTAATCAATATAAATATATTATTTTATTAATTTGTAAGCACGTACTTTTATGTGATATGGTTTTTAAATTAAAAATAAAAAGGAGCTATCCACATTTAAAATTTAAAATAATATGCATTTATCAATATAAAATGGCAAATTTTAAAATTTTAACACTTAGATGACCAAACGCAAATTTTATTAAAGCATTAATATATTATTATAAAATTATAGTACTTACCAAGCTTTTCATATTCCGATTTATCTCAGCATATGATGCTTCAAATTCGAAGTATTTGCTGATCGTCCACTTCCTCCCAAGGATACTACAGTCGTGCATATTTTACGAATGGCAGCATCTTTTTCAGATTTAGCGGTCACCTTTTTTTCAAAAAATTGCCATAAAGAACTTTCTTTCGTTTTGTTACATTTGATTCGCTTGCGGCCATGTAAATAACTTCTTTGTCTGGCAATTGTGAAGTATTTTGCTGCTCTCTTGAATTCAAAAATTCTGATATCTTTCTTTGCCTATTATCACTATTTTCCCCCATCGTTTTTTGCTTCGCATAAAAAATTAAAATATTACACAACACTTGATAGTTTAACTAAAGAACACCAATTAATTGCAGAAGTAAAGAAGTATAGGTATATCCCAACACTTTCCGTAACTGGATAATCCACCGCACCGCCCGTGTTTGAAGTTTGATTCGTGCGAGCGGCGGACGGGGAACTACCGAAATTATTTTCGCGTCCATGCCAGATTTGAATTTAATTATATTTTAAATTTTAATGATTGCAAATTTGCCACTATTTAGATGTTTTACTTACCCTAGTATGTATGTATATTAAATACTATATTATTAATATTAAATAATTTTTATATCAATGTTTTAAAATGTGCCGATACCGATATTTTATCGGTATCGACAACTCAAATATCGGTACCGGCAAAAAAAAGCATATCTGCCGATCACTACTTATTATAGCTAAGTTTATATTGGATTTCTTTATGTAGATAAGAAAATTCTTAGAAGAAAGCTCCAAATGGAAGAAAGGAAAAGTGGTTGATGACAAGAAGAAGAAAAAGAAGAAAGAAAAGAAAGCTAAAAAAGACAGTAAAAAGAAAAAGAAGAAAGATAAGGATAAATTGAAACGTAAGGGGATAGATTTGGATCTTGATGATCACAAGAAGCTACGAGACGCAATTAAAAAGGAGTTGAGTAAAGAAAAGAAAAAGAAACATAGCGTTGGATCTGATGAAGAAGAATACTTTTTGCAGAAATCAGGTGTCTCAAAGAGGTATGTAAAATTGAGTAAATATTTTGAACTAATATCAATCTTTTAGCCACCTCCTTACTCCTGTTATTCTGAGATAATAGAACTCCAAAAATCCTTGAAAATATCACAAATTACAATGTCCTCTTTGTAATGATTTTATTTTTATTTACTGAAATAATCAATTTCGCCCTTTTTAGGCACTTTATTCTTTCACAAAGGATAATTCCTTGTTTTGACATATATCACGTTATGTTCAGTCAGTTTTCTTTATATTGTAGCCAACGAAGTTAAAGGAGTTTTAGATGTGTGAATTTGTAATCAAGAAGGCCAACAATATTATAGTAATATATGACGTAAATATGCAGGCTCAATCTACAGACATTATGTGATCACTTGTAGCTCATTTTCATTTTGAAGATAACGCAGGTAGCAATTTCTAATCTAATGTTAGCCTATTGACATTGGACGAATGTAACACCTATTTTTTATATAAATTTACCTGTAACATTATATTGACGTTTCAGCGGTTTTATCCTAATCAATTTTAAAATGCATGCTACTGAATTTCTATGTTTCATTGATTTTTATTGCAAATTAGTGACGTCGATTAATGCTAGTTATATTATATGATTCGCTCGCTCTTATGACATGATTTCGAAAGCAGACATTGATAATATAATACCATGTAGTCTTGGGAACGCAGTTTATCATGTTAACTATATAAAAAAACAGTCAAACTAGTGCATTGTGGTTTCATATTCCACATTTTCGTCATAGGCGTATGTAGTTATTAAATGAAGAAAGGTCATCAGGAATATTAAGGTAGTATATGTGAACTTAATTTTTCTTCGAATTTAAAAAACATGTTACTAAAGATATTACTTGAGAGGTCATTTAACTGAAATTAGAGGAAACATCTCGTATAGCGTCATATTTTAATCGTTAAAAGCCATCGTTTTATGACGAAATTATGAAAAAAAAATAGATTACAGTTTTTTAATTACTTACCTCTATTAATTATTAGTGACTTTTAAGCCATCAAGACCTCGTTGTCCTCAAATTTGAGTGTACAGGGATTTTAGAAAAATAACTAGGAATACATAATCATTTTTTTTTTGTAAGTGATGACCTGATATAACCCGCGTTTAAGGTGAAGTTTGAAATCTGCATTTTGTGGGATATCTTTGGTGGTATTTTTGTCACTACTATGTGTTGCTTGGAATTCATACATCTCTCTTTAGGGTTCCTCATTCTATGCACTACGATGGAGTAGTACTAGATTGATCATTGCGCGAAGGCATCTGGGGTAAAAAAATATTAAGCAAAATTAGAAAAGGGTCTTCGCACTATGGCCAACCTAGTGCTAACCCAAAGAGAAAGGCACGTTTATATTGCGGTCGTCCTATAAAAACTGTAATTCTGTGCGCTCGATCTGTATACGCTACCTAGTGTATGTACTATTTTATTTTTGTTTTATGAAAAGTTAAGGCGTGTTATTTGGAGTCATAGTTATGATCAATTACTATTTTCAACATTCATATCACCTTTTTTGTATTATAAATAACTACCAAATAAGAATATTTTTTTATGAAATAAATCAACGTACTATTATGATGACAGGCATCAAATGCACTTAGTAAAACTATCGTGGCTGGGTACTCCATACTTCTTCCTAAGGAGTTCATTACTGCTACAAGTTTACCTTTATTTTTCAGCTAATTTTCGAATTGTAGAAGTGTTTTATTCTCCTTTTTGTTCATTGGCATTTCTTAAAGAAATTAGTAGAATTCTTGACACATTCCAGAAGTTTATTGGTTAAATAATTTAAATGGAATGTGATTACACATTTAAGCTCATTAGCTGCATCTATCAGTATAAAATAATGAACTACTTGGCTCATTCAAATTAAACTACAAGTGTAAGTAAATAAACAAGTTTTTATCTCAAGTAAAAGATATTCTCTGAAGTTTTTGATAAAAAAAGTAAGATTGCGCCTATCAGTTGATTAGGAATCTGAACTGGCCTAAATAATTAGAAAACACAATCATTTAGGTTTCGTTTCTTCATTGGACATTATTTTCAGGTTTATTGAAAGTCTGCCTGATTTGGAGGAATTGGAATCGAAGCTTAACGCGTACTATGCATTGGAAAAGGAAAGCAAAAGGTATGTAATGTGCTAGTTTTTGTAGCTTTTTCAGTGTAGTAGGTTAATAGACTCCAACACAAAGCACTTCCAATTTGCATGTAAAAGTATGTAGTAGGTTAATAGACTCCAACACAAAGCACTTCCAATTTGCATGTAAATATTGAAAGGAAACTATATAATATATGTTTTAGATTATTTCTTTTTTATATTAAATAGACGCCAATATATAAAATACCTGTTTTCAAACAAGATGTTCTAAAACTTGTAGCCTTAACTTAATCGGCCCAGACACGATATAATTTGCTTTACCGCAGGAAATACTACTTTGTTTCAAGTGACGCACACTTGCAGATTTTTGTCCTTTCGAGAAGAAAATTTCCTGTATATGGGTTAGATAGTCGTAAAGTAAACGGTAGGTCCCCAAGTAACTAGTTGAGAGTGAAAACAATTGCTTCTTCAATTCAGAAACACGCCAAGTAACACAAAATGTGGTAAAGTTTATGTGATCACTTGTAGCTCAGTTTAATATTTCTAGCATCGATCCTAATCCTGGAGGTACGTACTTACTTTTTTAATGGGATTATTTACGCCGGTTTTTATTTTGTTAACAAAATTGATACATAAATTTAAGCGTTCTTTACTATCGAAAATTTCGGAAAGGTTTATGTACCTCTCGTTATCTGTAGATATTATATACATTTCTGATTTATCTAACTATCTCTTTATAACCCGAATGCAACGTTTTGCGCATATTTGCACTTCTGCCAAACGAGATAACAGAATAGGTGGAGTGCTAGAAGGAATAAAAATTTCTACTAAAATCTGTTTTCTTTTAAATTGTAGATTTGCATAGAGACCTTCATAGAGATCTTTTGAAGTAATTAGAAATTCATTAAAGAAAGCATAGATTCTAAGTATATAGAATTATAGAGCTAGAATTTTAAAATTGACAGAGCGTCAACAAACATTGATCAGTATAAAATAAAATATTTATAACTTTAAAGCAGATTTTAAAACTTATGTAGGATTTTTAGTTAATTATTCCAAACGGCTGAAAGGTAATTTCAGAAATGTAATTAATCGTCTTCTTGTGTCCTCAGGCCTTGCATTTCAAATTTACGCAACAAGCTACCAAAGAAGAAAAATAGAATGATTTTTTTTCAAAACCCAATTCGCTCCAAAATTGACGTTAAATGTAATATGCCTAATAATGACGATATTTATTACTTTTTAAACATAAATAGTGCTGAAAAAGTACCTATTACCTAGTTTTTAATAAATTATCATTTCTGTAATTATAAAATATCTACCACTTTTTATCATCGTGTTTGTCGAATATGATTTATTGTATGTAGTTTATTATCTGTTGGGTTAGTTAGTTTTCTCGAATTTTGACGCATTGTTTTCGGTTTGTGCTTCATTGGTTTTTTGCAAAATGCTCACATTATTTCAATAGTATTGTATTGAATATGGTTTGAAGGAAAGTATGCAAATTGAACGCATTTTTTTGTTATTGAAAAGGAGGTGTCAATCTGATTTAGTATATTGGTTCTAATTAAATATTCTGGCATCGTAAGAAAACCAGTGTACTATTTGGGAGAGTTTAGATTAATTTGTAGATTTGCTGTTTGTGCGATATTTGTAATACAATGTTTAATGGAACCTTGCCAGTCACAGCAAAATTAAGGACTCACCACGTAAGTTTTGCAACTGTGACTCTCGTCATAGTTGGATAAACGTTCTGATAATACTTTTACCAGAACGTACTGTTACGCTTTTTCTTGTTTTCTAATTTTTCTAGGCGTAATACCTTGACTCCAGAATTAGAGAAACTGGCAGTGAATAAAATTAAAAGTTAAATTTAAAATTTTTATCACTAAAGGAGGCGTAAATATGTACGAACTATCGTGAAAGCGAACAAATTAGGCCCTAGCTCAAATATCGGAGAGTAGGGGTGGGTATTTATATAATGGCGGCACTGCTTTTTTGACGGATAAAAAAAAAGCAGAAAATCCCCACGTTGTGATTGAAGTCTGTAAAGATTTAAGCTTCGCACGACAAGAAAATTATACCACCTACGTTGGGGTTTGGAACCTTCGGCAACATGCACTAAAACAGAGTTTTATCCACAATACCGAAACAGAATATTTGCACTCGACGCGCGTTTCGCTAACCATGTTAGCATCATCAGGAGATTATTAAAACTAAAATTAAAATCTACCTAACTCCCTTTTATACTAAATGTTTGCTTAATCAAGCGGAACTAAAAAGAACCAATCCTGGGATCCCGCCAGTCACGCTTGATCAACCAATACAATGGTTGATCGAAATGAATACGGAATAGGCCCTCTATCTCTATTTAAACTATTCTTACATTTAATAATTTCCATACTTTCATATGCGTCTAATAATCTCCTATCAGTTATATTATGAATTAATTTTAAACTTTTAATTGTTATTCTATGATTATTTTCAAAAGCATGCTCGGCAACACTTGATTTTTCTGTTCTACCATACTTTAAATGAGCTATATGTTCTTTGAATCTCGTCTGTATAGATCTTCTAGTTTGCCCAACATATTTTTGGTTACAATCCATACATCCAATTTCATATATTCCACTTCTTTCTAATATTTCAATTTTGTCCTTTGGACCACCTAATAATTTCTTAATGTTAAACTGAGTTTGATATACTAATTTTAAACCTACTTCCTTAAAAACTTTTTGGAGTCCTCTAGTGTACTGAGGATTATACGGTATCGAAACGTATTTTGTATTTTCATCCTGATTAACGAAAGAAGTGGAATCACGAATGGTCTTTCTAAACAAATGCCTATTAATTAGTTTATTTATTAAGTTAGTATTAAAACCATTAACTTTCGCTATATTCCTAATAGTTTCCTTTTCATTATTAAATCTTTCTCTGCTGAGAGGAAAGTTAACCAAACGGTGTACTAAAAAATGAAAGCTGGCCATTTTATGTTGGTCGCAGTGGAAGGAGTCATTAGGAATATATCGGTTAGTGGCAGTATTTTTTCTATAAATATCAAATTCTAGTGTGTTATTATCGTTCCTAATCACTAAAGTATCCAAAAATGGTAGCTGGCCATTGTTCTCGACTTCATAAGTAAATTTAATGGTGGGGAAACGGTTGTTTAGTTTTGTTACAAAATCTTCAACATTAGCAGTTTTTGTGTCGAAAATCGCGAAAATGTCATCCACATACCTGTACCATACCCTTTACAAACTTATAATTACAGGAGGACTTAAGCAATCTTTCAAAATGGTGTGTTGACAATGGCTTAAATTTGAACTTAAAAAAATGTAAAGCAATGACATGCTATCGAGGTAAACAGCCAGTCACAATTGAATACCAAATAGGGTCCCACACTTTGAAGGGGTTGTAAAAATTTTTAAGGACTTGGATGTTTATTTTGACTGCCACTTAAGATTTAGGGATCACTTTGATTTTATTTCAAATAAGGCTATCAAGCTTCTTGGTTTCGCAAAACGTAGTCTTTCAGAATTTGACAACATTTTTGTTGTTTATTTATTACTCTCTTATAAGGGCAGTGTTGGAGTATGAAAGTAAGATATGGTCCCCCTACTACAAATGTCATAAAGATCAGTTAGAACGGGTTCAAAAGAAGTTCCTTCGATTTATTGCTTATAAATTAAATATACCTTCAAATGATGTTGAATATAATAGCTTACTATCTCTTCTTAATTTACCTACCTTGGAGGAAAGGCGTACACTGCTCGATATTGCATTTATTAATTAATGGACAAATATCATCTCCAAATTTATTAGAAAAACTGTACTTTCATGTTCCAAGTAGAGCTGCGAGACTTGGATCTATATTTCACTTAGAATTTCATTATCGAAACAGCGAATAAACCTATGCAAAGAATGTGTAGAAGTATGAACCTTTACGAATTAGACTGTTTTCATATGTCGCTAAATAGTTTTAAGAAAACAATAAAAACTCTTTTTCTTGTAAATATACCTAATAATGATCTGTGTTCTTGCTTGAGACTTATTGTAAAAATGGCAAGTCCGTAAATAATCATTTATTTATTTATTTAATAATAAAAATTAAAGAATATCGCAAAGTCTACTAGGCCGTAACAACAATAGTAGTTATCTGATCTACAGGTATCTAAAGTAAGCCAGAAGCCATGAAAAATTGAGATTAAAAAAAAAATAGTACGACACAACGTTATTGCGTCAGTCAATTAAAAGTTCAAGATTCAATCCAAACTCGGATTGGTTCTTGGTTAAACGAATTTAACTGGAAAAAATATCAGCCGTCTTAGGCTAGACATAATTGGCCCAGTATTTAAGGTTCAATTAAAAAAAAAAAGAATAAAATAAATTTTACCTTAGTTAAGGAGAAAAAGTTAAATTTTGTTCGAGAACAAACCAAAAAAAAAAAATAATATTAATGGTTCGTAGGATAATTACCCGCAATTGTCACAAAATATATATTTAAAAATATATATTTCACTCGGTTAATGAGTAACTGCTCTGAGGCAGCTTCCAAAAAAAAACTGCACACAGGAGGAAGAGACTTCCTTGACAGACGATGGACAGCAAGATTCTATAGGTAGCTCGACTAGTTAGGCCTAGCCAAGGAGGGAAAACCTGTCGATAGCACCCTGTGAAACATCAACATAATTATTCAAGGTTCCACATGTAACTCTTAATTGAAGAGCATTATAACTCGGTAATCAAAATCAAACATCAAGGGAAAGAGAAATCAGAATTTAAAAAAAAACACACACAATTTACCTGTGTAGGGGGTAGATGGTTGCCTATCGCTAGATAGCCTTACAGTTGGACGAGAAGGCCTCTGTAAGAGATTAAACGTAAAATGACGGCGTTCACAGAAAAAAAGGATGCAAAAAAAACAGGACCACTCACCTGACTAAAGCAGCATTCAAATCCCACAAAGGGCAGTTTCAGACACCAAGCACTAAATAAAAAGATAAAGCACAGTTATGGCCTGAAACTGGAGAATCCCACAAAAGGTCAAATCAAAATTAATTTCAACCGGCATCAAAAACTGCTGACTCAAAGACAGGTCGACATAGAGTGGCGCCAGCCAAAAATCGGAAACTCAAGGAGGAAGCCTACGAGAATCCCCACTTCGAAAATCTCGCTCTACCAATGAATACATGGCTTGACAAGTCACATGTTCCTCTTAATAATTCGTCCTAGGGATTTAGACAATAGAAACCTGGGTTTTCCAGATATTAGCATCTACCATGAAAAACTACCGAGGTAGCCAAAAGGGCATTGTCGTCCAACCACTCCATTTAATAAAAATTTCCAAATTAACCCGACCGTAATCGCGTAATTGCACGCTATGCTAGGACTCGACTCCCAATCCAAAAGCGGTACGCGTTATTGTTAAAACCCATCATTTGCGCTCCACGTCGAAGATTCTCGACAATGACGCTATTCGGAGCCGGATATGCCACAAACCACCAACCTTAACCTTGGGGTCCTTACGCGCCTAATATAACCCACCCAAAATTGATGTCTGTTTAGCGACGCGAATTTTATACTTAATTGCTTCGACCAGAGTATCGTCGTACGATACGGACACTGGACGAAACCCACGAGGGTGTTACGCTAACAAATATAATTGCGCTTGAAACTCTAGGAACGGCTATGATATACGATAGCCAAATCGGCCCGTGATAGTACAAGTACATGATGTCTCGGCCAAAGAAAAAAATTCCTTATTTCGACGGCTAAAGGTAGACTAACCATTAGCATTAAGTTTTTATATGTTCATTTTTATCATTTCTGTTATATACTGACCAATAAATATCTGTTAAATCCATCCAGTTATAAAGGATTAATTATTTTACAGAAGTGACCTAAGTGAGTCACCAAAACGTTCCGTCTTGGACTCGCCCTCCCCGACCAGGGAACAGAAAGCTAGACAAGCCGTAGCCGAAGCTGCGGCGTCTGCTGGAAAGTGGAAAATGCATGTTGGGGCTACGTCTCAACCTCCACCTCGTATCAAAAAGAAACAAGAAAGGCCACCTTCACCTGATTGGCCTCCAGAATTGCCACCTGAGAAACCTAGGTCAAGAAATAGGTAATTTACATGCATTCCATTAAAATACAAATGGCGCCATCTGGATATTTCAATGACGATCGTAGTTTAAAGTAATCAAACACTGTCACTTGTTAAAATATTTAATGATGGTCTTAAAGTAAACATTATCATGAGACTATCCAGGACCTGTATCTGTAAACCACTGTATTTATGTAGATTTGATTAGATATTTTTGGAAGTTTTCCAGAATGGACTGTCCTTCACTGCGACCTGCAAGCTCTAGTGTGGCTCCCTGTTTTTAGAGCACCTCAACTAGTTTATGTCTCTGAGTATACTCAATAGCCTTGATAGTTACCCCTCAATGTATCATATAGCTATTGGATTGGTTTTGCCTAGTTGTTTGAAACGCGTCTTCACGATACCCTCACAGTGACACAGAATGTGGGTTGCAGTTTACTGTTTTTCTGGGCAGAACCTGCATAGGGTTTCGTCTGACAAAACCCATCAGACTTGAGTGTCTTTTCAGTCGACTATGTTTGGTCAATAAACCTACCATTATTCTGACAGTCTTTCTATTGTGGCTTAGCAAGTTAACTGTGAGCTTTGCTGCGGAACTTTTAATGAATTCCTTAGGTTGTCTCTGTCCTGGTTCGACATTCCAGCATTCCTGAGACTCAGTTTATAACTGATGCCTTAATAGTACTCCTGGCCACTATACAAAACGGTTCTGGTTCAACCAAAAAAGTCCGACAAGTCTCCTTTGGCTATTTCATCGGCTTTTTCATTCCCTCTGTGGCCTCCGTATCCCGGAACCCATGTTAGAGTCACTGTTTTGACTAACTAGCTCGTTCATGCTTTTCAACAACTTTACCAGTTTTCATTTTGTATTGTTGGTTTCCCATATATATTGGTTCATATATACCGGGACCTTTATTATCTTCCAGCCGTCAGTATACCGGACCAGCTCTGCCCTTATTAGTAGGCCTTTTCCAGTCGTTTCTTTCTGGTATTACAATCTTAATTGTTTTCAAACCTATATGTTAGAGTGGTCTAATCTCTGGGCCTGCCCAATACATAGTTTGCCTTAATCTCTCAGCAGTGTTTCATTGTCGGCGCCATGCCTTTCTTATTAATGCTTCTCCTCGCAACAGTTTGCATCTTGTATATAAATGTGTATTATTGGTGATAGGTCTAATAATAGCTTAGGAGTTCTTACGTAATAATCGTTTCCATTAATATTAAAAGCAAGGTAAACGTAAGAAAATTATGAGCATGTTTGTTACACAGGTAATTACTATTGTTGATTTTGCATCAAAACAAAATGTCAATCTCTCATGTCAAATAATGTCGCTGTCAGTGTCGAATTGCTCTTCAAATTATAATTTTTATCATAATGGATTTAAATGTAGCATCAGCAAATTTGGTTCTAGTGCCAATTTTGAGGAATCGTCGTCCTCGAAGAAATTGCCTCCCTTGCCACCTACTGAGAAGGGTGTCAGTGTTCGTAAACAGATGGCTTTAAAAGAACCACCAGTAAAACGAAGGTCGGAGTCTCCAAAGAAACCTCCAAAACCCCTGGCTCCACCACCGTTACCCCCGGGGCCAAAAATTCCTCAAGGACAGGTGGTGCTGGATAAATTTGGAAACTTTAGGCTTATGACGCCTCCAGAATTGAAAAAACATAAAGCGGCTTTAGTAGCAGGTATTGTATATTTATTTTTATTTCAAGTGCCATGTTAGTAAAGTTATTATGTGCTCGCATGTTTATTCATTAATCATAGTTTTCTCAGTTTAAGCCATTCACGAGTATGGTTTGTTTTTTATGAATACTTCAGGCAGTTTAGTACATCGCCGAGATTTTATCGAAGTTCCTTCTCGGAACTATTAGATAAAATGTTTTATTTGTTGTATTCATTTTGGTTAGTGAAATTGGAAGTTGAGCTAAATGTCGGCACTATAAAAATTTTAAGAATATATGCAAAACATGCCTTTGATAGTATGGAAGCAATCTATTAAATTATTCCTATTAATTTTAAATTACTGTACATACCCTTGAGGTGGATAATTTAAATATGATTTTTCAACAGATTTTATCCATACGTCATGTTGCGTTAAGCAAAGAACTGCCATGCTCCAGTTTGGGTAAAACAAGGCTCACAGATTTTAAGACATACCACCATTAAATCATTGATTATCGTCAACCTATACAGGGTGTCCCACGACGAACCGACGCAATCTATATCTGGAGAACTATACATAGAAAAAATTTGAAAATTTGGTGCTATACTAATCTCGATGGGGGCAATCCGGCAAAAATATTTTCAATATGGTGGTGCTTCCGGTTATACCGGAAGTTGATGCCAACTCGCTTATTTTAAATGGGACAGCCTATATATTATTACATTTTTGGATTCTGCGTAAGATTCTAGGCAGATTTCGAAAAATATACCTAAGTCTAACCGTTTTTGACATATTTTGAATTTTATGGCAAAAATTACGTTAGCAGGCCCTAAAATAATTAACAATTTTTCCTATAAGAGAGCCTTTATTATTTAATTTGGGATGGATTCCTTGTAAAAAGGGACCTATTTGCGTTTACTGAGTGGATATTTTGTTTGTAAATTAATACAGGGTGGCCAAAAATGAAGTACAAAAATTTGAGTTATAAAAAAGGTAATAAGTATTTTTTTTAAATGGAAACCCCCATTTTTATTAATTCTATCCTATTTAGCATTAAAAATAAGGGTGACTTTGTATAAAGTTTATTACAAATATTTATAGTTTTCGAAATATTGACAAACGTTTTTTTATAATGAAAATGCTATGATCTTTAAATTTTGTTAGTTTTGGACAGTAGCCATGACGACGTTAAAAAAAAACAATATCAATTCAAATGTCATTTCTAGTTATTTGAAATTTATTAAAAATTACTAATCATGCTGGGGCGATTAAACACTTGCAAAAAAAATCCAAAAATTCATTAAAATATTCTAACTATGAATCAGATCCGTCAAATACATTCTTAAATTTATAAGAATTGTTTAATGATAGGGAGTTCAAGATACCAAACACATTATTAAATTTTCCTCCAATTTCAATTGTTGCAAAAGCTTCATTTGGAAGTGCAACCAAACTCATGTATGTATTCATACCACTGGCAATTGAGTGGCTCAAAAGTTGAGCGGCATAACTCGCTCTCATTTTTTCAAAAGTTGTGGGAGTTTGGGTGCCCACCTGTAAAACTGCTTTTTATCGGAATTATAGGAACATTTAATAAATTGCCAAGACGTTTTTCTATTCTGAAAGCAAAAGGTGTCCTGCCTTAAGTTACTAGGGTGGCCTTAATTAAATGACATGGGTCAAAAATATAGATCATATTGTCACTTCCTACCTGAAACTCTATATTTTCAGGTGTAATTCCTAGACATTTAGTCAAATCAATAAAATTCGAGCGCATGTCACTTGCTATGACTTCCACTTTTAAATATATATCCTTTAAATTTAAAATACAATATTTTAAAATAGAACGAAATTTATCACCCTTTAGTTGAGTGCCTACAATCGATACAAAGGATGCAGTGTTTATCTTCATCAGTCATTCTCTTCATTTTGATTTCAAGGGCTTTATATACTGATCTATTGTGTAGCTGGTTGCAGCTTTTCTTTTCAGCATATATAGTTGGTGAAAGGAGAAGAGAGAGAACATCTTTTCTTAAGTTCATTGGTTGAATATCAGCCAAATCCACCCATTTTGTTTCTTCATCTTTTGAAGCACTAGGACCTGAAAGTGATAATAAGAATGAAGGTATTGTTCATACAGTATCAAAAACAAGCATAAGGCTATATTATTGTAATCAAACAATATCATGTTAGCCCCAATAAAGTGTGACAAATATCAATTAGTACAACTCAGATAAAACCTGGAACTATTTATGTTGGGTACATGACTCATAAAACCAGGTAGTGTTTCTAGTACATATTGTTTATTGAATTATTGTGATCATAGGATGAGGTGAAATATCTGAATTTTGAGTACCTATCAGGGTAGTTACTGTTTTGTAACTCACTTGTAAATAATAAATCCAACCAATAAAATTTTTCTACTCATGGAATTCAAAATGGTGTTGCTAAATTCAGTCATAATGATTTTCATACGAAATGGCTGTAGCAGTTTGTTCCATTAGAAACAATACTGATACTTTATTTTTTTTTATGTCCGTGAATAATTGCTATAAAGATTTACCTGCAAAGATCTTGATTTTCTTTGGTGGTTCTTGAGATGAATCTTGACTAGTCTCAAATGCCCGTTGTAGATATTGACCAAATATTGTAGGAATTGCATCAGGTACCAAGTGCTTTCTTGCAGGGGTTATCTTAGAAAAATACTTTTCCTCAAAGTGAGCTTCGCATAGTTTATATGCCATCATCTGTTTAACTGGTTTACCCAGTATATCACTTTTGATAGAAGCTTCTGCCCAGACTTTGGCACTGAAAAAAAAAATCTCTTGATCTACCTATGATAACTGTAATTTATAAAACTTAAAAAAAAAATTAACACAAGCTTGGTCTTTTTGCAGTTTTTGATAAAAATACAGGGGGCAGAGATTTTGAGCCTGTCATTATACTCGGTAAATGAAGCATTTATAACACATCGAGGCATGCCACCTAAGTTCTGCAGGTGACGTTGTCTTTTACAATTCGCAATCAAAATGTAAGTGGATTTGAATTAGACATCTACACATTTGGCAAAACTAGAGTACCTAGAGCAAAACCTCCAAATATTAAGTGTGATGTAATTTTGTTATAAGTTAATCGATATAAACTCGTCTATGAATATCACATTACCTGTTCTTCTCTGATACATCATTTACAAATTCCTTGAAAGAACGCAATACTTTTATCTGTAAATAGCCGAACGGCGATGCGCTCGAAAGACATCGTTTTAATGATAGACCCAATATTTTGGTATAACTTTATGAGACCTAAAAAATATTTTTATTCATAACATTCCCTACAAAAAATTCTTATATGGCGACTTTTTCTGTTGGTCGGGATAAAAGTTATACAAGACAAATGAGAAAAACCGGTATTATAATATTTTTTATATTTAAAATTTATTTACCAGTAAACCAATTAAGCTACAGTCGTAATGTTTCCACAGTTATAAAGAATGAACATTCCTCTTTAAACTGGCATAAAACATACAGCAAATTATTATTTCTTAGACAAGAAAATTTAGATTTTATCATTCGATGTAAAAAAAACAATATTACTAGTTATTTTTAACCTGTTCTAACTTCCCTGTTTATTAAAATACAATTTTTTTTCTTTTAACAAAAAACTGAGGAATTTTATTATCTTCATTTTGTCTCAATCATGTATTAGTCTGCAACCAATAATAACGCCGGTAAATCTCTTCAAAATGGTCCGCGCCTAAACTTCCAGTCTAGACGCGTGAATTCCCCGCTCGTTCCCGCTGCCAATAATTCGTCAGAATGATACATTTATATGTTTTGTTTCTTATTGTTTATTCAAACTGAAATTTAGGTGTCTTTTTCATGGTTTCACTTAACAGGCCTTGTTATTGGTAGGAAGGTAAGTCCAAAATTTAATAATTTTCTTATGATGGCAAAACGACATCATAATTATCTTTTTTATAGGTTAAACTATTATAAAATGAGTTTAAATGAAGTGTGCCTAACTTGTGACAAATATCTAGCTACAGCAACTGATGTAGTTAAAAAACCTACTAGACAAGGCTTTCAAACAATATTTACTGCAGCAGAAATAAGAAACGACACAATTTCTAGAAAAATAATTTCAATAAAAAATTAAATAAACCAAAATCCACAAAATTTTAAATTTTATTCTTCTGTCGAAAACAATTTTGCGATAAAAAAACTATTAACCGAATAATTAGGTCTAAATAAACTTGAAAATGTGCCTTGTTCCAGCAGTGGCGTAACAAGGGGATAGGGGTATAACTGAGAATAAATTCAATATCAAAACTGACTGTCTTATTTGTGGTAAAAAGCGGTAACTATCAAGAAAAAAGGTTTAATTGCAATTAATACAGGAACTGGAAGTGGGACTCGTGCAAGAATATTAAAATGTGCCCTCGAAAGAAATGACTGTTATTAGAGGCAGAATGGAGTTTTATACATGCTTGTTCGCGTCAGATGCAAAGTACCTCAAATCATGTTATACAAAATACATATCACAAAGAAATATTATGTCTACCAAAAAAGTTTGCTACCCACCTAATGATTCACTGTTAATAGAACGTGCTTTTCATGTATTTTTTCAGAAAATAAAAGACCAAATATTTCGGCAGAAAAATTGCGTAACTTTAGCCAGTTTAAATACGCTACTAACTAAAATTATTGAGGAATTAGACCATGATTTTGAAGTTACACAGAGTAGTAGTAATATTAGAAAAAAAAATTGAAAAATATTTTGGAGACACAATATCTTTTGTTAGTAGCCCTGGAAAACCAACTATTGTTTTGTCGAAAGAACAGGAATTTACGAGTATAAGTAAATCTGTAGACAGTGATGAAGAGTCAGAATCCGAAGAACTAGTTGTTGGGGAAAGCGATAGTTTAATATTACATAGAACAGCGGCAATATTACAAAAATTAATATGGAGTCCAGCGGCAATATTACGAAAATGAATATGGAGTCATATTAACATGAAAACCAAAACAAACTTTGCAACTCCTCAGGAACTAAACGAAATAAATATTAAAGAAGAAATACCATAAAGCTTGTATACATTTGTATCTTGGCTTTTAAATGAAAAAGATTTTGCCGATTCAACCTGCAGCTATTTTGATGTTAATGCAATATCTTTGAGAAATAAAAAAAAACTCAAAAAATACTATCTGATTTCATCGAGTTTGGCTGCAAAAGTTCTCCAACATTCAAGTACTGGTATCTGTTTCTCGAAGCTGCAAATGTTCTGCGTGCGTTGCTTAGATCTGAAAGAAACGCAGACTTTGATTTACACTTACAGGCCGTAAAGCAAACTCTCCCATTTCTTAAAGCTGGCGGGCGTAATAACTACTCAAAATATACGCCTATCTATTTATTAGATATGAAAAAGTTAGAAGACAAACACCCAGTGACATATCAGTATTTAAAAGACGGAAACTTTGTCGTAAAACGAACTAGCTCAAAAAAATTCAACTGCATTGCTTCTCACATGGCATTAGAACAGACAATAAATAAAGATTGCAAGAGTTCCGGAGGTGTAATAGGATTTACAAAAAATGAAGATACTTTAGGTTGATGACTAATTACTCGGCATTTAATGGGTGAATACTCTAACAAGGTAGAAAATTTGATTCTTAATTCTAAATCGAATAAATCCTATGGGTTGTCTGAAAAAATCGGAGAAGAAGAAGACATTCAAAAGATGTTAAGTTTAATAACGTCCACGTGGGTTAATCCTTTTGAGGGCGAAAATTAAACGAACGATCTAGTACATCTGCAAAATAGCTTCTGAAGTTGTACAACAAGCACTTTCGAATTTTAAAGAAAAGGCATCTTTAAGCAATAAGAAGTTTGTAGAAGATAGGCTGGCGATTCACAGCGATGTTAGCTTTTGGAAAGCCGAGATCAAACGAAAACTTTTGCATTTGACAACATTAGCTACAAAAGAAAAGGTGAAAAACAACATACTATTAATCCAGAATTTATGTTTCGCAGAATTGTTAGTGCTGCTCAATATAAAAGTCTTGATTTTATCAATATTATGTCCTACGAATTAACCCCTATATCATGAAGACAGTACAATGAGAAAAACTGCAAAATCCGATTTAGCTAACAAATTTGAGAGTTTTTCAGATATTTTATATGAGCCACCAAATGCAGTTGAATCATATTTTATCGGCGGAATGGTGCTTCTTCAGGAATTAAACGAAAAAACATTTAAAACATTCGCACTAATAAATGTTCCTGCAAAATCGAGGGAATGTTTTGCACACCCGAATGTAAATGATCCATGAACTGTCAAAATATACGGGTGCATGCATTATTATTCTACTTTTGAAAATTTTTGCTCAATGTAGAATGTGGAGATATATGTTGTTGGATTAAAAAAAAAAAACTTAAAACTTAGAACAATCTAGCAATACACATTACATGTACCTAACGTCCTTTGGCATTCAATTTCTCACTTGTAAATTGCACTTTTTCACCACTAATACTCCTGTATCAATATTTATCTATTCTTCAGAATAGAGCAATTATTCAACAATTAATTTATATTTCAATTAAAAAAAAAAAACAACCATTACATTGTGTTAGTAGGTATGTACTTACCGGTCATAATCTTTAGGATATGTGAAGAAAGATTGTCCATCTCCAGACCTAGTTCAACAGGTACAATATGCACAAGTAATGCCCGGCATGATTATACACTTACTCAGTTTTAAAATTTAGAAATTACGACACAATTCAACACTAAAACGCACTTATCAGAATTCGTAACTGACGCGCTACAACAAGAGTCAGTTTGACGAAAATCTATCATATTTCGCGAATGCGCAGAAAAATTTGGTCCCCCAGCTGTCGCTACTCATGGGAGCAAACGTCATTTTTGACGTAAAATTCAAAATATGTCAAAAAAACGGTTAGACTTAGGTATAGGAGATGATACACGAAATCTGCCTAGAAACATACGTGGAATCCAAAAATTAATAACAAATAAGGTGTCCCATTTAACATAAGCAATTGACGGATTGCCCCCATCGACATTAGCACAACACCAAATTTTCAAATTTTTTCTATATATGGTTCTCCAGATATAGATCGCGTCGGTTGGTCGTGGGACACCCTGTATAAATTCTTTATACTTAAAGGAGTTGTTGAAAGGTAAATGGCTTCTAAGAATTTAACTACATCTTATATTTCCTGACCATTAATGGCAAATAGTAACAGTTTCCAATTTGGACTACCTAGGAACAACAGGAAGAAAAATCTATTTAAAATTAAAAAAAGTGATGAGAAATTTCGAAAAATGCCAACAAAAGATTTTGAACAAAAATGTTGTTAGCTTGATATTATTATTAATTTTTCTAAGAGCAGCAAATCCAGTCCTTTTATGTGACTTCACCACCCAATTGCTGATTATGCTAACCTTTGGACAATAAAGCTGTATTTGTCTGATTAGATGATATCGTAAAATTCGATATTTAAAATAGTGCAATATCGCAACACAAATTTGCACCACTCGAAATCGGGAAATACTGAGCTCTTATTTAATCAATGTTTATTTCCGGTTAGCAGCTCGCATATGAGCGTTATTTCGCAACTTACACAACTATCTGTAGTTCGTGAGGAGTGCACAGGAGGAGGTATTTTGCAATCATATATAGTATTAAGGATTCGGTTGTTGATTATACCTGTTAAATTTTATATGAAAGCCGTGTGTTTCCAATTCGAGCATTATCCTGTTTATAGATGATTTAGCTTCAACAATATTAGATCTTCTTACTGTTGTTTAGTTCTAAACTTAATCTATTTCTATAATTGTTTTAATGCGATTTGTTGATTGAATATTTTTCATGAATATAGCTAACCGACCGCCAGAGCCTCCTGGCAGGCCACGTTCCGACAGCCGATCACCGAGACGAAGAAGTCGTTCCAGATCTCGATTGAGCAGATCGCGAAGCAGTAGTATCTCTCGCAGCCGTTCGAGAAGTTACCGATCCAGGTCACGCAGTTACTTGTCGCGAAGCCGTTCCCGTTCCGGATCGTTCTATTCGCGCAGCCGTTCCAGGTCCAGAAGTTACTCGGGTGACAGAAGATTCCGGAGACGCGGCGGAGGTTTCCGAGGCAACAACAGAAATGATCGAGGAACTTATTACAAGCCACGGTATCCCAATCCAAGATTTGATAATCGCGGAAGAGGAGGTCGAGGTTATTACAACAGGTAAGCGAATTTTGACTGCCACGTCAGCCTTTCTAGGACTCGTTAATAAGAGCATTATTCTTTTTATTAGGGATAGATTCGACCGAAACTACAGAGGAAGAGGCAGGCCATATGATAACTACAATAATAGAGGACGTAGACATCCACGGGGTCGTTACGGCGGCAACAGAGGTGGAGGATATAGGGATTACAGAGATAGAAGATATGACAGAAGTAGGTCCAGGGATAGAAGCAGGTGAGCTAATTTTGAACTTACGCATGTGTAGATAATTGGACACTGCTTAAAAATGATTGTGGTTTTGTGATCTATACACCATGAGTGAGATAATACACATAGATTATTAACGATAATATTTGTTTATGCCACCGGGACCGATTTTTTCCACTTTCTTATTTTCCAGTTAGAAATTCCGTTCTTTTTGTGATGAATTAATAGTAAAGTCCGAATAATATAGAGTGCTAAAATAAATAGGTCCGTCGCGAATTTTCAAAAGTATAGCTTTGCGTATCTGGGTTGGTCGTTTATACACGTCATTGCAGATATAAAAATCATAAAACAGTAGGAAGCAAGTATTATATGTTGTGTAGAAGCAAAAAAATAAAAGCGTAGCAGAGCGTTTTGGGCCCTAGATCCTGCAAGAAAGGAAACAAATATTAATTCAAAGTAAAGGTTAAATTGAGTTCTTTCATATATTTTTTTTTATATATCAGCGAAAAAAAAATTTGTTATGAACGTTTTTATAAAAAATACTATTTGTTGATAAGTTCTCACACGTTGGTTCCTCCAGCCCCTTGTCCATTCCTTTATCTAAATAAATATGAAAAAAATCTTCCATTTGTCATTTTCTAAATATTGAAGGAAATATAATCAGTTAAAAACGAATTACTATTTCCTGTTCACATTGTCTTATTGTCAGTCAATTTAAAACATGCTTATTTTGGATTCTAAAGCTTTGATATCCACAAATTTTATTTTATTTAGGTCGGACTGCTTCATGAGTTAGAAAATACCTTGCAGGCGTCTCTAAATATCTTAACCCATTTCCTACCAAGGGTGGAAAATTTAAAGAAAAACCAATTTTTTTCTAAAAACCTTTATTATTGACCACCAAGGAACACATTTTTAGGATTTTTTTGAAGAAAAATGTTATTTTACAAAAAAAAAATGATGGTGCATTGGTGCACCACTGGTATGAAAAATATAAAATAAATTTTAGATATATAAAATGTATGACCGAAAAATCTAATACAATAAAATAAAACTTATTTTAAAATACATTATTCCCAATATTAATACTAAAGCTAATTAAAAAAATCATACAAATATATATCATATGCCCTTTTTTGCTGGTGCACAAAGGAACCACTGGTAAGA
>MU185035.1:37846-50577 GCA_016904865.1 Pissodes strobi | reverse complement strand
GCGTGTCATTTTCGTATCATTAGCAATATTATAGAGTTTCCAAGAATTTACCATTATGCTGTCTAAACTGTTGCAGAATAATGGCCACCATAATTTCTTCCCCAATACTCTATCCTATAGTTAGCAATTCCATTATCATGGAGATCTACACCACCCATAAATGCATTGTATTGCGTAATAACATTAAGTTGAGGTATATAAGTATCTTTTTTAAGTTTTCTGTCATAGCGTTTAACTTTGTTTCTTGGCTGAACGTTATAAACATTACTGCAAAGCGTTACAGTAGAATTATCATTCCAGTGAACCATGCAAACTTTGGAATTACTGTCATATGCAGTATCAAAAGCACCCCGCTCTTTTTTAGAGAATAATTTACAGTTTTCAAGTGGACAAATATTAGTTCCATTTTCTATAATTGTGCCGGTAGCGAAAAAAACGGATAATTTTAAATGAGAAAAAAAGTCGAAATGAAGAAAAAAAAACAAAAAAAAAATTGTATGATTGAATGGCGTGTTAACATTAGACAATAAATTCATTACAACTTCTCCCCCAAGCCCAAGTTCTGAATACTTTTTGTTGTGTTTTCCTGCATAAGGAAGGGAATAAAATAAAAAGCCAGGAAGAACAAAGGCACCACAACTTGAAACCAAACCGCACTGGCTTTCCTCTAATAAAACGTCTTGCATGAATGCCTGCCGAAATATGGCACCATTTGTTCCTCAATCGATAAAGCACATGAAAAAATTCTCCTGTAATTTTTTTTTACATGCGTGCGGAAAGTACACACTTTGGAAAGTATTTTCGTGCGGAAAAAAAATTGGAAGTCTTCACTCATTTGCGTTTTATAATGAAACATAAACAATAACAAATAACGTGATTTTAATGTACAAAATTACTTATTATTTACATTTATATTGAAAATACAATGGTTTGCATTTTCTAAACTTATTGCCGATGCAAAAAGGTCCCACGTTGACTGCGAACTAAGGCATGTTCTTTCATTATTAGTATCTCCCAATAATGAACTTGAATGAGATTCTTCGGCATTAATGGTATTGGTTTTTTGCACGGAGCTACTTGCTTCTGATAATGCCAAAATTTTATTTGATGTTTGTTTTTTTGTTTTCAATCGATTCCTCTATGTACCCTTCTGCTACGCTACTGGATTTCCAGCCTCCGTGGCTTTTTATACTTGTAATATTCGCGCCTGAATCGGCAAGCATGGTCGTTGAGGATCGTCCGAAGCTGTGTCCTGTATATTCTTCAGGATTAGGTAGACGCAAGAACATAGCAATCTCCGAAGGTATCTTGCCAATCATATTAATACCAACACATTGCGTAGTGCATTTGCCATGAATATATTTAACAAAAAAATCTGCTGTGTGGTGTGGTTGAAGGACGTAATTGAGAATGTCTTTTATAATAGTCTAGGTACATACCATTTTTTAAGTCATTAGATATAACAAAGGTTCGACTTGAATAAGTTTTTGTGTTGGGAATTTTGATTACTAGTAGGTTGCCCTTATCATCAATGTTATCTGTTGATAAATACGTCAATTTTTCACGACGACACGCTCCAGCCAATCCGAATATAGTGACCACTTTCATTAAAAGATAAATATCATCGAGTGCTTCATTAATAAATTTGGAAATATCAGTTTTGCTGAATATTTTTGACTTTTTGGGTCGAAAACCAACATTCTGACGTTTCAAGTAAGTTGACAGTTTTTGAAATCTTCCAATGTCAAAATTTTTTCGTATTCTAATTACCATCTTCAACATAGAATATCTTGACCAAAGAGTCGATGGCTTATAAGTTTTACTGGCTTCTGAAAAATAGGCTAAAAGGACTTCTTCTTTAAACCCTCTAACATTTCTTTTTTCACACCACTGGTTGAACACATTAAACTACTTCTCGTATCTTGTTCGGGATTTTTCCGGCAGTAATTCTAAGCTGGCTTTTTTTGCTTCCGCTAGGATAGATTCGGTAATTACGTAGTTTTCTTCATCACTTTCCATCATTTCAGAGAAAAAATGCAATTAAAATATAAATGAGTGAAGACTTCAAAAGTTGTTTTTAATATATTTTTTAATATCCTAGAAACCAATAGACATACGACTACTACTATTATAAAAAAATATGTCGTGTAACAACAAAATTATACCTGTTTTTTTTACTTCCGCCAGTATAGCTTTTTGATTTTGTTTAATTAAGTTTTCGGATTCTGATTGAGTTTTTTGTGAGTGTATAGTACCAAGGTAAAACGCTTGTAGAAAAAATATTGTACCTAACACATGCGGAAAGTGTCGTTTCCGCACTAGTTAGGTAAATAACTATTTATTGATAATGTCAAGAAAAGGGCTTATTTTAGAAAATTTATCTTCTTTGTTTAGTTCGTTATTATCGGATAAATGCAAATTTTGTTTTATGCTATAAAATCGGTTCGTGCGCATACATTTTTTTTTACAATATCTACACCTTTGTCCTCATCATTTGACCAGTACATTGAAGTTTGAGGCAAAGTGTGGTATTCCGAAAACAACAATATACCAACGAAATTTAAAAGTTCTTTAGATATGACAAAATCGTGGCGATTATTGTCTGTGGCGTATTTTTTCATGAAATCTAAAATTAGATCTATAATTTCCTCGTCAAACAATAGGAAAAATATTTCTAATGGACTCTTACCAAATAGAAGGTTATTTATATTTTCTTTATCTTGGTGTTCACTATTAGCTGGAGAATGTGTGTATTCAATTTCTCCTTAGGTCTATTTAGCTGAAGGCGCTATACCTCGGGATGTCGACGGGGTTAGTTTTTGCCTTTTGAGTTCTAAGGTTTCTTCATCTGATGAATCCCACTCATACTGTTTTTGGTTATCGCTACCTATCCTGGACTTTTCCGAATAGCAAGGTATATACAGCCCAAATGACCCAACAATATCAACATTTGCTGCTGTTTCAGGCAATACATTTTCTTCCTCTATGTCCTCTTCGTCTGTGAGGTTATCAACGTCTGGAGGAATATAGATAGCATCAATTATTACTTCTTCAAAAAATTAAAATTTGAAAAATAGTTATTTATACCAATAATATAATCTGTTGTATTATTGGACAAAATAGAAGTAATATGTGCTTATTTATTACTTACTATTTCTGTCATTTTCCATCTCTAAAATAGCACATTCCAGTTCAGCTTCTAATTCTTTTTGGGTTATCAAGATAAATGAGACGCTTATTTGGCTGTTTATTAGACCCGACCGTTGGTTTTACGATAAGTTGTAATTGAGAAAATTTTGCCACGTTTCATTTATAATACCAGTGGTGCACGAATGCAGCACAGATGTTTTCTTAGAAAAAAAAAACGGCTTTTGGAATTGCACGCAATAAAAAACTATTTGGCAATAAAAACTACATATATACCTGATTTAGAAACAGTTAAATTTAGACCAAAATTCTAATTTTAATGATCTAGTATTTCCATTTGAAGACGGGCCTGAATATAAAGCATATGTACCATATAATTATAATTAGTATTTTCGTATTTATCTAGGGTTAAAAAACATGAATAATGTTTTTTTCTTTTATTAAATGAAGAGTAAAGGCTATGTACATATACGAAACATAGTAATGAAACAATCTTTGTATATCATGCAAAATTTAATCCAAAGGGACTTCTATAAAGAGCGTAACAGAGCGCTTTCGGCCGTAGCCATCATCAGTGTTACTTGTCAGTGGAAACAGGACATATCCATGGAGACAAACATACAACACAAATCGACAATGGTCACAGTTAAATTTCACACATCGTATGTCACATTTTTGAGAAAATGGTTCACATAATTTGGTTTAAAATCCTTAATTAAAACAAATTTAAAACAAAAGCGTGGGTCTAGGTACCTTGCTTTTGTTTTAAATTTGTATTAATTAAGGATTTTAAACTAAATTATGTGAACCATTTTCTCAAAAATGTGACGTACGATATGTGAAATTCAATTGTGGCCATTGTCGATTTGTGTTGTTGGTTTGTCTCCATGGATATGTTCTTTTTCCACTGAGAAGTAACACTGATGATGGCTACGGCCGAAAGCGCTCTGTTACGCTCTTTATAGAAGTCCCTTTGGATTAAATTTTGCATAATATACAAATATTGTTTCATTACTATTTTTCTTTTATAGCATTTTGTAGCATATAAAACCGCATACAGATGAAAATAAGAAAGTATTTTAATCTTCAGCATTTTACGTTTAAAATTGATGGTGCGTTAGTACACCACTGGAAGGAAATGGGTTAAAATTGAAGAATTTTGGATAAAATATTTAAATCATAAAACCTCAAATTACGAAATAGCATAGCTTAATAATGTTATAGTTATTTATGGATGACGCAGCTATTTATTAATAATTATCTTCAAAAACACATAGTATATTCTGTCCAGTATGTCAATTATCAATTTAATATATTCAATTGATTTAGGTCCTACAGCAGATCTGCAGACAGATCTGACGACTCGCCTAGAAGAACTAGAGATAGAGAAGATAGCAAAGAGAAAATCAATAAGTACTCAGAGGGCGCAACAGCTGCAGCAGGAGACAATCCAGTTAGGCACGAAGGACCGCTTTCTGAGGGAGAAGATCGCGATGATTATACAACTGACGCCAACAGAGAAAAGGGTGAAAATAAAGAGTAGTGTAGTAAATGTCGATTTCAATAAAATATTCTTACGTTTTTGCATGGTTTTATTTTTTCTAACATCATCCCTTACCTTTACATTAGATAAGGCCTAATAAGTGAAAAGCTCCAACTATCGTTTATCCTAAATTAATATACGTTTTATGAAATGCCTCGTTCATTATTAATGCATTTTGTATGGAAAATGTCCTTTAACATTAGACTACATTTAAAATACATCGTTTTACACAGAATACAAAATTTTTGTGCTGAATAATTTAAAGGTATGGCACGAAAGTACCCCACTTTCACGGCAGCAGTTGACGGAACCCCATTGAAAATGCTGCTGAAACTTTCGGGACGGCATCGGTATGTTCTTTACAACCATTTCAAATGTAAGTTATATGGACGTTATATCAATACCTCCTATGGAAGGAGGTATTGTTTATATGCTGTTATATATAACTAAATATATTATGTTTTGTAATTGTTGGGATCATCGAAGTTACTTAATAAGTGTATACGGAAAAGTAATGAATTAATTAAGCCATTATATAATAGGACAAGGACGCTCAAGGAGTAGACGTTTGCCGGACCCCATTAAATTGATTCTGAGTTGCGCGCGCATCAGATTGTTGACAAACAATATCTTTATGGTTCAGAGAATTGCTGTCAAGTCTCGTAGCTCAGTGCCTATTTTTTTCAAAGTTATATTGATTTCCTTTTTAAAAATTTGGTTAGTTTTGATTGGTTGCGAGCGGAGGGTCATGCGTGCAATGAAAAATACAAATTTAAATTCAGGTGTTAATCAACAATGTGATGTGCGCGCAACTCTGAAATAGTGATGTGGTCCGGGCCACGGCACAAGGAGAAACGGTATAGTATTCCGGTAGCCAAAACTCGTCGAGTTCGCGCATTGACGTACGTTGCGTAAGAAAATCAAGACGCTGCATTTGATTTATATTGAACAAATTGACATCGTGGTTTTCTAACTGTGAATGTTGAATTATTTGATTTTCGAAATGCCTGGATGTGCTGTGGCAAAGTGTAATAACTACACTAAATCTACTCAAGGCAGTAATATTAGATATTTTCGTTTCCCAAAAAATAAAGAGCTATGTAAAAGGTGGATCATTGCGTGTAGACGGGAAGATGAGATGAACGTAAAGAATAGTATGTATTTAAGTAACTAGGTGGTCTATTATGTGATAGGTTGTAATTAATTTGTAAAAAAAAACTAATACATATAACTTTTAGCTTACATATGTTCTGTTCATTTTGAGAGCGTTTATTTTTGCTGAGCCTACACTTAAAGAGAACTTATTAAATTATACGTCAAAAACTAAGAGAGGTCTTAAACAGAATGCCGTACCTACGTTAAATATATCTGAAAAGGAAAATAAAGGTAATTCAGATAGGTCTTCTCGTATGGCAAAACGAAGAAAAATTAGTGAAACAATAGTTTCCAATAGAGCTATGATGGATTTGGACATGGATAATCATAGTTTGGACGTGCCAACCGAAAATGGTGTGAAAAGAAGCTTATATAAGATTAAGACTGTTAAACAGACAAATCAGTTTTCAGAATTGTAAAAGGAAGATGGACAAGAAAATGCAGAAATTTACAAATCTGAAACAATAATATCGTTAAATTTTTTTCTTAAATAATTATCTTTTTTTTATTAACCTTACCTGACAGGCCTTTTTATTATTAAACTGTAAATTCTGTGTACATACTATGTATTTATACCTAGTCAAATTAAAAACATATTTCATTCATAATTTTTTTATTTAATAATTAAATAATTTGTAAAAAAGAATACTACTGAATTTATTTTTTGACAAAACATTTTAGCTTCTACGTTGTGAAAATAATAACTAATAACATAAAAAATACTGTATATTTATTTCAATTGTATCCTTTAGAAAGCAATCTCAACACACTGTCGTCAAAGCAACTGAATTTATTAGTAGTATAATTGGATAAGCAATTATTTCTCCACATGAAAAACATCTTATTACATAAAAAAAAAAACATTTTTTACTACTTGTCAAAACAAAAGTTATTTCTAAATGTCATAGATTTTAAATCTACGCAATTCTTGTCGGGAAACCAATGTATTTTAAATGTGGGCTATGTCTGAGACTTAACGCAAGCTACGTCACAGCTCGGCAGCGGTGCGCAATACTATACCGTTTCTCCTTGTGCCGTGGTCCGGGCAAGAGGCATCTCGCGACAGTATTTATTATGGCTGCCAGCAAGGTCGAATGTTACAATATGGAGTGACGAGCGATTCATTCGCGATACAATCAATTTGCAGTATGAGCCGTCGTGGTCTAGATGTTTAAATGATTGGGTCTCAATTCTGTGGTCATCGGCGGCGGCTCGGGTTTAAACCCCGTTTTTATCCGCATTTATTACATTCGACCTTGACGACAGCCAAACGGAATACTGTCGCGAGACACTCGTTCCGGGCAGCATATAGAGTAACAGCACCCGTACTGGGCATACGCCATAGGTTGACTGTAATTCTAAATGTTCATGCTTTTCAGGAGTTGGGTTGGCTTTTGTTGGTTGCGCCTTGGCAGCGACTAAACCCTCCGCTCCCATCGGTGGCGCAGCCAACAAAAACTAACCCAACGCATGAAAAGCATGAACACTTATAATTACAGTCTACCATGGCGTATAGCTAGCACGAGTGCTGTTACTGTATATGCGTTCGAGCAACGTCCTGTCGTTCAAACGGAGTGACTAGCGTTTTCAGACAGCGGTGTGTTTTGAACTTTTCTTATAACCTTCGGCGACCTTTACCGAATGTGCAACGGGCTGATATATAGTGACTAGCGTCTTCAGACAGCGATATATTTTGAACTTTTCTTATGACCTTCTGCGACCTTTACCGAATGTGCAATAACTACTAAAACTGAGCTTTATCCACAATACCGGAACAGAATTTTTGCACTCGACGCGCGTTTCGCTAACCATGTTAGCATCATCAGGAGATGATTAAAACTAACTAAATTAAAACTAACTAACTAAGCTATTTCGCATAGCCCTCCGCTCGCTTCTGTCTGCTAGTACTCGTGACACTGATGTGTAAACATATGTCCTATATCGACATCATGGACACGAAAATCTAATATCGCCCTGGCGGCTAGCTCTTTAGAAGCGCCACTTGAGTCGTTGCAATCGTGGCCGTCCTGGATTAGCCTACTCCTCAATACGCATGGATTATGATGTCACATCGTTTTACACATTTCTGTCCCATTTGCAGAGATTTACCCACATACTGCCGCGTAAGATGTTTACACATCAAAAAACATTTTACAAACATCTTAAAAATAATTAAAAACATAGCTCGGCACTGGCGGGATCGAACCAGCAACCTTCGCATCACAAACACACTATCTAACCACCGAGCTATCAGACCGTTGGAAGCAATTCAGTGTTCCGCGAAGACATATGCAATTCGGGTGACGTCATGGAACCGAAAAGAAGATGTCAAAACAGACCGCTGTCGGAAAACGCTACTAATAAATACTCACGTAAAATAAAATATTTATATGAAGTAAATTAGATTTCTGCAAACTATATAGTGTCTCATTCAAAACATGATAGATGGAGCGCGGACCAAACACCCCCTGCGCGTTTTAAGATCATTTACAGTCATACCACGTAACGAAAAAAAAAGTACGGGAACGTAACTTTCAAAAAGTATCGGTATCGGTGCATAAAGAAAAAAAATAGGGGAACGTGTTTTCCAAAAAGTACGTGCACTCAAAATCTTTTTTTGTGTTTTCCTTTTTCTAAAGAGAAGTAGAAATTGGGTACCTCTAATGATACTTTTGGCGGGAAAATTTCGCAACTAAAATTTACCTTCTCGGCCTTCTGCCTCCTGCATGGTAGAACATGAATCTTCGCTTAAAGAAATTTAATGTTTATAATTATTCTTTTGACGACTAAATTTTCCAGTTACAATTTACTTCCGTGGCCTTCGGCCCTCCTGGTAGAATATTAATTTTCGCTAAGAGAATTATTGATTACTTTGGCGGGAAAATGTCCCAGTTAAAATTTACCTCCTCGGTGTTCTGCGCTCCTGGTAGAATATGAATTTTCGCTTAGAAAATTTTAGTATTATTAACAATTTTGGCGGGAAGTATCCCAGTTAAAATTTACTTCCTCAGCCTTCTGCGTTCCTGGTAGAATATGAATGTTTGCTCTTAGAGAAATTTAATGTTTTTAACGATACCTTTTGTGGGAAAATTTCCCATTTAAAACTTATCTCCTCGGCCTTGGGCGCTCCTGGTAGAATATGAATTTTTTGCACAAAGAAATTTAATATTTTTAATGATACTTTTGGCTGGAAAATGTCAAAGCTAAAATTTACCTCTTCGGCCTTCTTCGCTCCTGGTAGAATATGAATTTTTGTCAGAGAACTTTATTATTCTTAATGATACCTCTGGCAAGAAAATTTCCCAGTTAAAATTTACCTCCTCGGCTTTCTGCGAATTGTAGTATTATTAATAATACTTTGGGGGGGAGAATTTCCCAGTTAAAATATACCTCCTCGATCTTCTGCACTCCTGGTAGAATATGAATGTTTGCTTAGAGAAATTTAATATTTTTAACGATACCTTTGGTGGGAAAATTTCCCAGATAAAATTTACATCTTCGACCTCCTGCGCTCCTGGTAGAAATGAATTTCTGCTTAGAGAACATTAATATTCTTAATGATACCTTTGGCAAGAAAATTTCCCAGTTGTAATTTACCTCCTCGGCCTTCTGCGCTCCTGGTAGAAATGAATTTTTGCTTAGAGAAATTTAATATTTTTCATGATACTTTTGGAGGGAAAATTTCCACGCTAAAATTTACCTCTTTGGCCTTTTGCGCTCCTGGTAGAATATTAACTTTTGCTTGGAGAACTTTAATATTCTTAATGATAAATTGGCAAGAAAATTTGCCAGTTAAAATTTACCTGCTCGGCCTTCTGCGCTCCTGGTAGAATATGAATTTTTGCAGAGAAATTTAATATATTTAATTAAACTTTTGGCGGGAATGTTTCCCAGTTAAAATTTACCCCTCGGCCTTCTGCGTTCCTGGTAAAATATGAATGTTTGCTTAGAGAAATTTAATATTTTCAAAGATACCTTTAGCAAGGAAAGGACCCCGCAGGGAGCTTATGGAAAAGTGGTTCCGGTCAAATTGGCTCAAATTTTGATATGATGTTGTTTTCGAGTTCCCGATCAAAAGTTATCATTGCACCAACGAAATCGTTCGAGCGGTTTTCGAGATATTGGCTGCCAAATCCCATTTTGGGGTATGCGGTAAAATAATATGGCTTAGTATTGAGAGGATACCACAAATTGTAAATGCGGTTTTGTTGTCACATATGTGCTACGAAATGACTATAATTATGCTTAAAATATTGAGCACATATACTAGGAACCTGAAAAAAGCCTTCCACATTGTACAGGGTGTGACAAAAATGAAGCAAAATAATAGCTATCTTTTCCGTCAAATAATTATTATTAATAGTACCGGTAAAATGATATTAACTAGAATATATCTAAAAATGCCGTATACGAAATGACCTTAATTATGCTTAAAATATTGAACACATATACTAGGAACCTCAAAAAAGCCTTCCACATTGTACATGGTGTGACAAAAATGAAGCAAAATACTAATAGCTTTCTTTTCCGTCAAATAATTATTATTAATAGTACCGGTAAAATGCATTAACTAGAATATATCTAAAAATGGCGTATATATACCAGAAAAGTCAAAAAAGTCATTTTTAACATACAGGGTGCGTCAAAAAAGTTGCAACAACGCTACCAATAGAAAATATACCTATTTCCTCTCAACGATATTTTTATTAATACTATACTTCACGAAAATAAATTAAAAAACATGTCAAATACGTACCAGGGAAGGCAAAAACATTATTGTTAATATACAAGGTGAAAGGAAAAGTAACACTTTTCTGTTAGACCGACTTCTTGCCTTTAGCGCGCTATAGCAGTATATCGGTCAGTATTATTATTCTCAACTTATTAAGCAAATATTTCTTGGAAATATTTACGGCATTCTGTAAAAAAAATATTTGATTAGAATTGAATAGAAAAAGCATAACCAGAGTAGTTTTACTTTAAAACAATTCTTACCGTTATAGAACAATTTGAATATTGGCATTATGTCTTCTGTTACCAGCATCCAAAACCGTTTCTAATAAGGTTGTAGCTGGATATTTTACAGTGGCTTCGAATCGCGAGTAACCCAGATATATACCACAAAACTGAGGCAACATTGGCACACGTCCCTAGTGTCCTTGCACCAGATTTACAAGTACAGTAGTATCCTCGAATTGCATCTTCTTGATATTCAATGAACAATTGATGTTTAATCGCATTGCGGTGGCGCGAGTAAATGCGCAACCTAATTATATTTTGATTAACCATTAGTGTATTTATTTGAAGTTCAATATCCGGTATCCTCTGAGTTGTATCTTGAATGAAGGAAGGAGCAAGATTAAGCTACTATATGCCTATAGTAATATTAGTAATGTCCCTTAGATAATCCATATGAAGACGGAGAAACGCAAAGACGTGATTTTGATCTAAACGTCTCCATCTGGCATTTCTATATCAAAGATTTTCTTGTTCGACTCTTTTTTGGAAGTTGTTTATTTCTCTTGACTTTGCCAATATATCACGAGCTAATTGTGCTGTAGCTCCTTGCATAGCTATAAGATCCCGATATTTGTTGATAATAGCACCACAGATCCTGCAGAAGTCCCCTAAGTTTGTATGGGAGATTGGTATCGTTTCTAAGAAAAACCTAAAAATTGTTTGAATATGTCCATTCCTAGCTTCCACAATCCATCGAGTTTTAGTTACTAAACGAGAAGCATTCGCTTCCTCTGTAGTCAGTTGTTGCTGTCCGGTCTTAGTTGGCAAGGCATTCTACACTCAATATCCAATTCTTGTAAAAATGGTATGGCATCGCGGTAATCTCGATCGACAACAAAAATGACATTTTGTTGAAACCAGTTCCGGATTCCTTGAATATCCCTCTGATATTCATTCATTCCTGAGCATTGTTGCGGGAATGTGAAAAGTATGGCCCTTGGAAAAAGGTATATTTTCTATTGGTACCGTTGTTGCAACTTTTTTAACGCACCCTGTACGTTAAAAATTACTTTTTTGACTTACCTGGTATATATACCGTATTTTTAGATATATTCTAGTTAATATCATTTTTACCGGTACTATTAATAATAATTATTTAACGGAAAAGATAGCTATTAGTATTTTGCTTCATTTTTGTCACACCCTGTACAATGTGAATGGCTTTTTTCATGTTCCTAGTATATGTGTTCAATATTTTAAGCATAATTATGGTCAATTCGTAACATAGAAGTGACAACAAAACTGCATTTACAATTTGTGGTATCCTCTCAATACTAAGCCTTATTATTTTACCGCATACCCCAAAATGGGATTTGGCAGTTAATATCTCGAAAACCGCTCGAACGATTTCGTTGGTGCAATGATAACTTTTGATCGGGATCTCGAAAACAACATCATATCAAAATTTCAGCCAATTTGACCGGAACCACTTTTCCATAAGCTCCCTGCGGGGTCCTTTCCCAAACTTTTGGCGGGAATGTTTCCCAGTTAAAATTTCCCTCCTCGGCCTTCTGCGTTCCTGGTAGAATATGAATGTATGCTTAGAGAAATTTAATATTTTTAAAGATACCTTTGGCTGAAAAATTTCCCAGTTAAAACTTACCTCTTCGGCCTTCTGCGCTCCTGGTAGAAATGAATTTTCGCTAAGAGAATTTTAATATTTTTAATGATACTTTTGGCGGGAAAATTTCCAAGCTAAAATTTACTTCTTTAGCCTTCTGCGCTCCTGGTAGAATATTAATTTTTGCTTAGAGATCTTTTATATTCTTAATGACAACTTTGGTAAGAAAATTTGCCAGTTAAAATTTACCTCCTCGGCGTTCTGCGCTCCTGGTAGAATATGAATTTTTGCTTAGAGAAATTTAAT
>MU185035.1:11394-37502 GCA_016904865.1 Pissodes strobi | reverse complement strand
TTTGGCGGGAGTTTCCCAGTTAAAATTTACCTCCTCGGCCTTCTGCGGTCCTGGTAGAATATGAATTTTCGCTTAGAAAAATTTGATATTTTTAACGATACCTTTGGCGGGAAAATTTCCCAGTTAAAACTTACCTCCTCGGCCTTCTGCGCTTCTCGTAGAATATGAATTTTCGCTTCAATATTTTTCACAAAATTTTTAACGGGAAAGTTTCGCAGTTAAAATTTTCCTCCTCGGCCTTCTGCGTTCCTGATAGAATATGAATTATATTTAGGGAATTTTTGTATTATTTATAATACTTTTGGCGGGAAAATTTCCCAGTTAAAATTTACCTCCTCGGCCTTCTGCGTTCCTGGTAGGAATTTAATGTTTGCTTAGAAGAATTTAATATTTTTAACGATACCTTTCGCGGGAAAACTTCCCTGTTAAAACTTACTTCCTCGGCCTTCTGCGCTCCTGGTAGAATATGAATTTTCAAAATATGCTCATAACAATAATTGTATTATGCATATTATCTCTTTGGATTTATAAAATCAAAATAAATCCTAATCTTTGCTAAACCTAAATAAAAAATTAGAGAGCTCCCTTTGGATTTGTGTAATCAAAATAAATGTCCATTATCACAACAAATGTAATATGCATATTATTTAAACTTTCGCAAACAAAACACAACATTAACTAATCCTAAAACAAAAATTAAATAGCTCTGTTTATAAAATCAAAATAAATCCTAATCTTTGGAAAAAAAATAAAAAAACAGCTAAACCTAGAATACAAATTTAACAGCTCTACTTGGATTTATAAAAGCAAAATAAATCTTATCTTTGGAAAAAAAATAAAAACAACATCAACTAAACCTGAAACAAAAACGAAACACCTTTTGAATTTCCGAAAACAAAATAAATCTACTTTTTTAAATATTTTGCGCTGGATTTTGCCATTTTGACAAGTTTTTCTCCGTCGCTACCTGGCAGTCCGTTGGCCCTTGGCCGTCTTGTGCTATTCCGCCTATTCGCAATCGTTAGGCTTTGTGAAAAATAAATGAATTCGAAAATTCCGGGACATTAACTTGTAATTACTGGACACGGAACCAGACGCTAAATTCCGGGATTTTCTCGGATTTCCCAGCCATCTAGCAACCCTAGTCAGGTGTCAGGTCGTTAGATGCTTATTCCTACCACTAGGTTAGGTATTTTAATTTAAAAATTGTAAGATAGGATAAAACTCGGGTTGAAATGAATCCCTCTCACGATATGTTTTCCCTTTGCTTGAAACCTCTTTCTCGCGACGATCTGAAGTGGAAAAGCGGCAAATTTTGGGGCGTCGACCAACAGCAAAAATAACGGCAATTTTTTGCGAAAAAAGAGTGGGGCGTCGGAATACTTCGCGAGCGTTTCAAACTTCCTGGTACCATAATTATAAATGGCTTTGCGGAAGTTTATATAAACAAAGTTTGTATTGCTGACCGTGCATTTTATTGGGTAAAGCAAAACATTTATGGTGCCCAAATGATGGTTTCACGGACTGAACGAATTAGACAGAGTGCGGGCTTCTTAAATTATTTTAATGACTTTAGATTTGCACTTTTAGTTTTAGCCTTTAGCTATGTATTTTCTTTCACGGATGTACTGTTTTATGTGTTACATGAGAAGTCACTGTATACTAATTATTGTATCTCTCAAATAAAAATTACGGAAGCCCTGGTAAATACGAGACGAAATGACGAGTCATTTAAACAGTTTTTTGATGGAGCTGCTTTAAGGACGCCAAATTCAACTGAACAACGAGGTGGACGGACAAGATCCACATTAACTCAGGATCAAGTTTTTGACAAATATAAAGTTTTATATTATGAAGTTTTATGACGGTAAAGCCACGGGCAGCCACTGGAACGACAAAATTGCACAATTGGTAGCCCAGGAAACACTTGGAAAAAGTTCAGGTGATTCGGAGGATAAAAAAACTATTTAATTTAGGAAAATGACGCAAAATAAGCCGCATTTCTTCATTATATCTTATCATTGACTTCAACGTTTCGTCACCTTATATTCTCAAAACTACTCATCGGTTAAGCAGCAGATTATTACATATTTTTATTAAACGTATGGATGGCCTAAAATTGAAATAAAAAACTGGGGTCGTATTTAAAAATAGCCTGTTCGGATTACCTTGTGCAGGAAAATGTGGAATTTAATTTCAATTATCTACATTGTAGAACAAAAATAGAAATTACCCTTAAACATTTAATAAGGCTACCAATTTCAGGCAACTTTCTCAGAATTTATTCTTTAGTCACTTGACCTCTTACGTTTACGAGATTCCAATGCTGAAAAACAATCATATACGTCTATGTTGGCATGCCAATATTTATTTTTTTCCCTTCGGTGATATTTAAATCTCATTATCTGCAAAAAATAAATTTAAATTACAACCAACTTATGCTTGACATAACAGAAATAAATCCAACTCAATGTGTTGATGGATTCTAATATATATTAATTATAGAAGCCCACTTAAGAAATTGGATTAAAAGATTGCTGGATATTCGAAGCGAACGGTCTAGAATACAATTAAGTTGTTTAAAACACGTTAGTATCGATGTATTGTGATGATTCCTGTGCAAAGAGCTTTTAATGTGTTTTCTATACGTAATTATGCACCAGTCTTTTGTGATTAAATAATTCATTAATATTTTGTATATTTGTGGTGTTTTAATACTTGCTGTAAGTTTCGCCTTATTATAGTTTTGTATATTATTTAGAACAAAGTGTTGAAATGAACGCCTATTACACCTTTTTGATTACCTACTGTATTAGCGGCTTTTTTTTCTTCTTCAATTCTTGTTCATTTTCTAATTTCTGTTAACCGGATTCGCAGTACTAGTGTGGGCAACGACCCCTTTTCCCCCACCTACTCAGTAGCCAGTAGCTTAATTCCACCTTTTCTGTACTCAAATGTAACCTTAGTTGTAATGAAACGAGTGTAGGCCAAACCACTTTCCATTTTAAAATGCAGATTTGGAATTTAAAGGGAGCATTTATATATTAAATCAGTGGTTGACCCAAATATGTTCAGGTAATTTCTGTTACGACCTAGTTGTTTAAAAGTTCACCAGACAAATAAAATATGACATTAGCATTATTAACACTTATCGCGCTGTTATTTACTTTTTATCTGACTCTCTCCCCAGCTTAAATTCAGTCTGGTGAAACGTTAAGATAAATGCTACATGCCCTAATAAATGAAAGTCAGATTGGCACTAGCAGTGAGTTTTAATGAGAGGTTCATCAAATTATCATGGATATACATTATACATCAGTTATGTTTCTAAAATACAGGTACCCTAATCATTATGAATTACAGCTAAACTTACTCTCTAGGTCTTAATGATAATCCGTGACCTGCAATCCAAGCCTTAATAGATTTTAGTACACCTCTCACAATGAGTGACAAATTTCCCATGCCCTAATAAATGAAAGCCAGATTGAGACTAGCACTGAGTTTTAATGAGAGGCTCATCAAAATATCATGGATATACAATCAGATATGTTTCTAAAATGCAGGTACCCTAATCCTTATGAAATACAGCTAAACTTACTCTCTAGGTCTTCATGCTAATCCGTAACCTGCAATCCAAGCCTTAATAGATTTTAGTACACCTCTCACAATGAGTGACAAATTTCCCATGCCCTAATAAATGAAAGTCAGATTGAGACTAGCACTGAGTTTTAATGAGAGGCTCATCAAAATATCATGGATATACACGATCAGATATGTTTCTAAAATGCAGGTACCCTAATCATTATGAAATACAGCTAAACTTACTCCCTAGGTCTTAATGCCAATCCGTAACCTGCAATCCAAGCCTTAGTAGATTTTAGCACACCTCTCACAATGAGTGACAAATTTCCAACAGCGTTTCATGTATTATTTGTCCGAGCCCGACGAAATGACTTTTCTTAACTACTTATTTACTTGCCACGGGCCTCTGTACTCAGAGGTACTTTTCACGAGTTGGTCCATACTGCTTAACCATTTAGACTGCGTAACATTCGTTTTACTAATTTTTCCGAGTTCCCGTATGTTTTTGGGCAGAGCAACGATTTACCGAACGTGGAGACTTTTTTCAGACTAATTTTTCGAGGCCCCTCTTGGGAATAGTAACGTGCTATCTATCGCGCGTGAAGAATATTTTCTGACTAACTCTTTCCCAAATATTTTTAGCCTTTTATACCATCTTTCAAGGCTTGCGTCTAGGTTTTTCTTTTCGAAAAATCTGGATTCAGCACCTTCCCAGCTATTAAAATGTTTTTACTAAGAACACTTAGCGTTTTAACATGTTTTGTAAATTCCAACCTCGTCTTTACCACCGGGTGTTACAAATTAGGATAATTAAAATTGGTTAGTCCAGTTAACATGATTTTTGCATTCAGAGTCCAGGTCTTTGCTCGCTAAATATTCTTAATAGAAACGCCCCCTGGCCACGGTTTTCATTTTAGAGCAAAAGTGTTGGGGGACCTGTTTGAAGCGTACAATTAGTGTGTGATATTCCTTGTAGTTAGTTCATCTAATTACGCGTTATAATGATGCGGTCGAAAAATAGTAAGTCAGCTGCGGTTCAAGTCCGATTTCGGGTCTTTGTGAAGTTAAACACAATGCCATTTACTTGGATTCTAATCCAATAGTAAGTGATTTTATTTTATTAAGGCATTTGATAGGTGCTATATGGTTGTACATTTCCTCAATTTTCCCTAGGCAAAATAATTTAACTTTAGACGCGGTTCGGGCATTATTTCTTGTAATTTGAATCTCATTTAATTTTATATTAAAATTATTTTTTTTTAATGTCTATTGGCGATCTGGTTTGAAACTTAATTTAATTTTTGAATCGATTTATAAGAACTATGAAATAATTTGTTCAAACAAATTAACTAGAATCAGCTATTCATCACAGTGTGAACAATTTTCTACAAAATTCTAGTTGTTTAGTAATATAACAATTATTGTAATGCTGTATTCCATGCAAAAATGTAATCTAAAAAAAGCACTTCTATACGAAGACAAACATTTGACAAAGGTCACATTCCAATTTCACAAGATTACATTTTTTTTGGAAAAGATTCACATAATTTTATTTTTAAAAAAGGGAAAAACGAGGGCTGAACCACGTTTTTCGGGTTAAAAGGCAAAGGTGGGAGGTGACACATTTCACCTTTGGCTTTTACCCCGAAAAACGTGGTTCAGCTCTCGTTTTTCCCTTTTTAAAAAATAAAATTATATGAACCTTTTCCAAAAAAATTTAGTCTCGTGAAATTTGAATGTGATCTTTGTCAACTAAGGTTTGTTCTCTTTGTGGATATGTGGTTCGTTTTCCACTGACAAGTAACACTGATATGGCTTAGGCCGAAAGTGCTCTGTTATGTTTTTATAAGAAGTCCTTTTTTGGATTGTGTAAATCCAATCCAAAAAAGGACTTCTTATAAAAACATACAAAAGGAATGGAATACAAAAGTTTTTCATTTGGTATATAGGGAGTCGTATTCTACAAGTCCCCATATCTTCACCCTGCTTGTTTCAAAATGTCATGAAATAACAATTTTGCCCTGGTAGTATCTGATCATAATTACAGCCAATATCTATATAGGATTTGCTGAAAAGACGTTTTTCACTTTGATAAGTCTAGACCTACTATTTTTTTAAGAACTAATCTGAAGTATAATTAAATAGCTTATACACAAAGAACTGGAAATTTATCACTCTCGGTGAGGCATGTGAACTTAATAATATTGTTGAGGGAGACGTATTTTCTATTTTAACATCTCTCCGAAATCTCCCATTTAGGGGATGCTGCAGAATAAAAAGGGCTGTTAAACGACGCAACACTTGACCCCATTCCTGTAACTATAGAGGAAAGGTGTACAAAATGACATACTTTTTTTAAAGAGGGTATTATACATATTTAAAAAGCTAATGGCGCAACATATATACTAAAACATATCGTTATTTTTACTTGTCTTTTATAAAATACTTTTTTGCAAAATAATTCAAGGAATACTTTTATAGAATGCTAAATAAAATATGACACAAGTTCAGGTGGGTAAAATGACACATCCATTTTTTGGATGTAGTTTTACAGCTTAAACATCAGTGCAGATTGCAGGGTTAAAAATTTCTGTTTTTTGTCTACCCAAGCGCAATCAGCATGTGCCCACCTAATGCAAAAACAACACTGAATAAAGCCACATTTCTACTGCTTTTGACATTTCGCATTGCTCCGTACAGTAATACACCAGCAATCATAAGCATCAGAAAACGGTTCCTCTCCTGCTTCCGATTCAGGTCTTATGATCGACTTCTTAGTTACCGTTCTTTTTTCAGAAACCATGGTTTGGTTACTCTTTTATTTTGCCTCCTTCGAATTAGGAGTAGAAATCAAAACTTCTGTGCCTTGATGATATCTTGGCTTTCTTTTTCCTTGCCCTGAAACGAATGCTCCTGCTGGTAATGGATTTAATTCTGTTAAAGTAATCCTAGACTGTCTCATTTAGTTTAATCAACTGACAAACCGTTTTCTCGTCGAGGTTTTAACGTAGGAATATTTTCCGTGCTCTTTCAAATTGAGTTTTATTATCAGATCAAATCAAATCATTCATGCCAAATAAATGCCATAATATGCACATGTCAAATAAAATTAATGCAATTTAAATTCATTAAAATAAAATACAATAAATTATAATAATATAATAATTCCCATTAACAGTAAATTCTACTGCACATTATTTTTAATTAAATTACACTAAATTGTACAAACATACACCTCAATTAAAATCAAAATTTTACAAAACCCGGATTTAAAAGATCAGATGTGCTGTAAGGAGCAAGCTTTATTAAAATACAGGCATTTGGCCTGTTGAGGAAGCCCATTGAACAACTTCACCGCTATAAAATCAGGTTGGCTTTAACATTTTTTCACTCGGCACTGGCCTGACATTATTCTTACACCTTACCTCTTGGAGGGTAAAGTGTTCCTCATTTTTTTTACAAACAATACACTCTCCCGAATAAAGGCAGCAAGGAAGGTTAAAATACTCAGCTTGAGATAAAGCCCCCCCCCCCCCTGGAATCGACCCGAAAAGACAGGACTGCCAATAACCTCACAGCTCTCCTTTGGAGTCCAAAAACTCCATCCGCATAAGATGCTCCACCCCACGCTGCAATTCCATAAGACATAACAGAGTGAAATAAAGCATGGTATGCAGCTAGCAGTATCTTTCGAGGCACTGACCCCTGGAAGCCCCGGAGCAGAAAAAACTATGACACACAATCTCCGGAGAGGGTCTTCACATGAGCTGACGACTGCAGCCGCGGGTCAAGACTTATACCTAAAAACTTGACAGACCGCTGATCCTCATCAGTCACATCTCTAAAGCGGAAAATCATTAGATGAGTTTTGCCGCCCTTCAGCAGGAACCCATTAGCTCGGAACCATTAATCAGCCCTCAGCTGTGCCTCCAACACACCACGCTTCAAATCAAAAAGCTGAGAGCCATGAAGAGAGATGGTGGTGTCATCAGCAAAGAAGGTATATGTGGAGATGCTATCATATCTCGATAGATGATTTGTATAAATTAAAAAGAATAAGAGGCCAAGAACAAGTCCAGGAACAATGAAATATTGTACTCCCTATTTTCAAATACATCCATTTATGCATATTCAGAACAGCAAGAACAGTACCCCTGCGGTCATAAGACCAATGATAACATATGGAGCAGTAGTTTGGTACTCTAAGACCTTACAGAGCTCCGCAAGAATCAAATTATCCACCTTAGAAAGACAAGCGTGTCTAGCAATTAGTGCAGCCTACGCCAGGGCTTGAGTGTCTTCTAAATCTGCCACCTCTCCAAATAGTACTGGAGAGGGAGGCTATAGATTGATGCAGGCGGTGACGAACAGTGTGTTAGGTCTACCATCAGATGTTATGCCTACCAAAACTCACTACTACCATGCCTATGACGTCCTCCTACCAGAGAGGAACGGGCAAAGGACTCGGAACATCTGAGAACAACACGGAATAGTTGTTCACTGACGACTTTGGTCTTGGGACCAATGATGGTACAGAAACCGCTGCATGGAATAAAAATGGTAAGGTTGAGCTTAAGTGTTCCCTAGGCAAACATGCAACCATTTTTTAGGCTGAAGTTAAAGCCATTGATGTACAGTGGCTCATCGATAGGAGCTGGAAAGGCAAGGCATTGAAAATATTCTCGTGCAGTCAAGCGGCTTTAAAAGCTCTTGAATCTAGCCGTTATTCATTCAAGGTAGTATGAAACTGCCAGGAATTACTTACCAAACTAGGTAGATAAAATAAACTTACACTGATCTGGATACCTGGACATACAAGATATGAAGGCAACGAAAGAGCTGATGCTCTTGCGAAGCAGGCGGCCGCAACGGCCTTCATAGGACTAGAACCAGTACCATAAGAAGTGAGAACTAGACAACTATCGGTCGACAGCAGGTACAGGCCGTAGTTACCATGTACACTGGCCATTGTCGGCTAAGAAGCCACATGAACAAGATAGGGTTTTCCGAATAAACGGAATGCCGCTTGTACTTGGAGGACGAAGAAACAATGGAGCATGTTTCATGCCACTGTTCAGCAGTGGAAAGATCCAGACAAACAGTGTTTGGAAATTCTCAAATTACACTTGCAGAATTGAAAACAATCCAGTCCAGAAAACTATTCGATTTCATGAAAAGCATCGAGTCTCTGGCCTAGTGGAAACTACAGATCTGAGCCATAATAGACCAAGGATCGTAGTGTAGGCCCCATTTGAACCCATTCACGTATACGAATACGAAAATACCCCTGTCAGACCGAAAACCCGACAGGATACCATGTCCCTCAAGGTTGTCAGCTATCCTCGTAGCCAGTATCTTGTTATCGACTTTAAAAGTTGGACAGACAGTTTGTTTTTAAGTGAATTTATGTGATAGCCTCATTTTGTGTGACTTCTTTGGAGTCAGGTTGAGGATTATTATCCGAACCACCTTGAGGATTACGATCAGATCCAGGTTAAGGAGTAAGCGTTTAATCTTATGTGATTTTAATCTCCATGAGCTTGTACTTAATGTTAGTAGTGTGCCAATATTGTGAGTTCAACAACTTTTTATCATTAACAATTTTACTTGGTTATAGTTAGCCCTCATTGGTGACCCATTGCTGCCTGTGGATCGGTACCACTCTGCACTGTCCATTGAGGTCAATCTCGATCATAAGTTGAGGGAGTGTGAGCAAATAAAAAAAAAAACAAAATTGAATTAAAAAGAAACTAATTTTTGGACAGGTTTACCAGAAGTTGGGATAGTCTGTCTGGGATCGTTGCTGTGATGTTGATGTGCAATTATAAAATCAAAATTAGTGTTCATATTATCAACTTACCAATTTGTCTTATTTGATAGATATCGCCTATTTAAAAAATTGTAGAACAATAGTTATTTGTTTAACTGGGCAGCACAGTAGTAGATTGATTGCCTGCCGAGCATAGAGGCTAAGAATTCAGCCAAGGCAGTCAATCTACTTCAACGCAATAATTAGAGTTTGTCAAGCTATATGTTTAGTTTCCATATAGGCCAATGATTTTGCTTTGTATACAGCAAAGTATCCATTGTTATTCTGGTTGCTGTCAATTTATTGCAGGAGATGTAAATAACATGAGAAAAATATACAAATAAATGAAAAATCCATACTTTTGGAAAAATCTTCCCTTTTAAGGGACGTTATTTATACAAAAACTAAAACTTAACATCCGCAGGTAATACAGTGTGATAAGCTATGAAACAATGTTTACGGTGTAAGTCCACGTTACAGATAAAATTGGCCTTTTTGTACAAAAAGCACACCGATCAGTCTGAATAAGCAACTAAGTACTTCAGTTTGTCAAACCTTGAGTTGACAGGCCACGTCGATGGTATATATTCTTCCCCTTCTAGACTTTATTCCATATAAATGTAGCATTGATAGAAGTTTCTTCGGAATAAGAGAAGTAAGGAGCAAACCGGATCATCCGGATGAATGATCCTCATAAGTAGCCTGGCATTCACCACAGAAACATCAAATAAATAGACAAAAATTTACCACCACAATTGCCTTTGTCGGATTCTCGTTCTATAATTTGCTGCCATGTTTATATACGCCACCCATTCCGCGGTTATAATTCTAAATCGTCGCAGGTTGCGGAACATTTATTTTGGATCTAATCTCTCCATGATGCCGTTCTATTCGTAGATGTATCAAAATTCGTAGCAGCTGACAACACTTTGTTGTCCTTCCATCATTTGATGATACCTTAAGTGATGAGCTCCTTTCTGCTTTATTCCAATCTCGTTAGCATTTCAGAAGACATTTTTCAGCTCGGTTTTCTCTCAAAGTTCCTGTGGCACAACATTCTTCCTGGGACAAATGAGAAAGCAGCTTCAAAGATGTAAAATAATTATCGAAGATCTGATATTCCTAATTTGATGGTATTTTTGTAGAGACAAAACTACATTGCAGCCAATCCCATAAATTTGATTCATGTTATCTGGACTTTGTTGTTTACCCACGCAGCCAGCAAAATTCCGCTAGTGGTACAAAGGGCCCAATTTTTAAACACAAGCATAATTGGCTTTTCCCTAATGAATTATTTAGCATAGTGCTTCCCGCAATATGGTATCATCCATACCTCCTGAATTTATTGTTCAATGGGCCAATAATTGGACGAAGCCCAGTCGGTCATCCTTATTACAAATGGAGGTAACCTATTATGTGTTCAAATCTATCAGAAGTCAGTTTTGGCGTATCATTTTCAGGCGTATCCAGAAGGAAATAGTGCGCCGCGCCAAGGACTTCAAGTCCCAAATATACATATTTTCACAAACACTCTCATAAAAAAAAAGAGTTGCAAGAATTTCAGAGGAAACATGAAGTTTACCAAAGCAGCGCGGACGGCTGTTCTGGATGACACCGAGTATTGATGGAAAATAATTGGCTCCTGAAAATTCTATTCTCTTTATGGTTGGGACTTTTCCAGATTTCGTGACTTTTCGAATTTTTATTCTTTAGACACTGACTGGTCGATTGTTCTTGTTACAAAATTGGACAATGGACGTTCGTCTTCTGAATCATATTCTGGTGGATTTCCCACAAGCACAAATGCTTCACATTCTTCTTCTTGGATCAGGCTCATGCTCTTCATCCGACTTATCACTAGGCTGGTTAGTCACAGCACAGACCTGGGCTCCCTCAGGCTCAGCTTCTTCAAGTTCGGCAAACAATTCTTGAAGGTCAGCCTGCCGAGATAATTGGAAATGAAGCAACCATCTGTATTGATATGATGAAATCATTAAACTCTACTGGGGTGACGAAATTAGAGCCATATAATAAAAAGCGAATATGAAAACTGTCTGTGATCTATAACTGAATTGACTCTCACGCTACTCTTTCACAGGAAAATATGAAATGAACATTATAATACTCATGCAATATGTTAAAAATTTAACTGCCGGATCTGGTTTAATATTAAGTATGATCACAAACTGAACACACTCACTGGTCGATTGTTCTTGTTACAAAATTGGATAGTGGTAGTTCGGCTTCTGAATCACATTCTGGTGGATTTCTCAGAAGCCAAACTGCTTTACATTCTGTACGTAAAATTGACGGACCAAAATGGTTTGGATCAGCCTCACCAAGCAGCCTTTACCAACAATATAAAGACGTATATTGTTATTATAATTATTTAGAAATAATTCTAATTTTTAAATAATTAGAAATTCTATTTAATTTACTAGGATAACGTTTTTTTTAGGAGTTAATGGACCTGGATGACATTTTACCTCAAATTGGCGAATTTGGGAAATACCAAAAACTTATGCTATGGCTGATATGTCTGCCAGCATGTTTCCCTTGCGGGTTTTGTGCATTTAATCAGTTGTTTATGACAGATGTCCCTGATCATTGGTGTTACGTACCTGAATTGCATAATTTAACAGTAGAAGAAAGAAAAAAATTGGCTATTCCTATAACTAATAATACTTATGCTACTTGTCAAAGGTATGCGATTAACTATACAACTTTGTTAGAAGATTTTAACGGACTTCAAGGCGAACAAAATAAATCTTTATGGCCAATCGAAAACTGCAAAGATGGTTTCGAATATGATACGAGTACGATTTACTCTAGTATTGTTTTAGATGTAGGTATTATCATGCATAATATTTTGATCTAATAACTGTCGATGAGTTAATTTTTGTCTATAATATTTCCCTTTTAGTTCGATCTGGTATGCGAAAAAGATATTTATCCAACCCTTGGTTTAGTATCACTAAACGTGGGAGGTCCCTTTGGAGTTTATTTCTTTGGATACCTAAATGACAGAATTGGACGAAAGAAAACGTTTTTTCTCTGTCTTACTACACTGATCATTGGAGGAATAATGACTGCAGCATCACCAGACTTTTGGTGGTGGGCTGGAAGCAGATTTGTTGTGGGATTGACAATTCCTGCTATTTACCAGATACCGTTTATAATATGTAAGGAAAGCAATCATTATTATTATCATAAAGCTGCAGTTGTCATATATTAGTTTCCAGATCTAAACAGTTTCTTTTGAAAACTGTAGAATTTCGAGTATTTTAACCTAGAAAAATGTTTTTTTTGGAGGTGTTAAAAGTATTATTTAGAACAACTACATTTATAAAAAGAGGGACACCGTCATTAACAAGGAATAATCTATTTTTTACCTAAAAGTAGTATATTTAAATAATCTTATTTTATTTGGCTAGAAACGCACTTAAAAGCTTTTCAAAACATTAACAAAATTCTGCTCAATAATCACACTAGGACTTTCAAATTTACTTGCTCCATTGTGCCTCATAAATAAGTTTCTATCTAGTCTGACAGTTCATCATGAACGTTCACTATTAGAAATGTGATTGGGTTTTTACGATCGTGATGTTGCCTACTTAGTTTATGTAAAATTTAACTAGCATCTTGCAAGAATGTTGTACCGTAGCAAAATAAAACTATTATACCGCTAGGACCAATAAAATAGGGTGCGCAATAAAAATAACTAGCCCAGGAAACATTGAAGTTCACTGCCAAGGGATTAGCCAAGTTCATATGCTGTCTCTATTGCCCTCCGAGCGATAGAGCCTGCCAAAGCTTTTTTACAACACTAGCTACAACTTTTGATTCAATACAGGTCGACCACCGCAAGTTAGAAATAATCATTCTGGGAGATTTCAATGCCCATAACACCAACTGGCTCAAACATCACAACAAGACCGACAACAAAGGTAGAGAAGCTGAAGCATTTGCCATCAGCTGTGGGCTTACTCAACTTGTAGCCGAACCACCTCGGATCTCAGAGAGGGGTGAATTTGCTGCATCTTTTTCTAACCACAAATCCTGATCAGTATACAATTACAGTTGGTCCGCCATTAGGTACTTCCGATCACAAACTTATTACAACGGTTTGTGAACTTCCACTCCTACAGAAAGATCCACGATTGCCTCGTAAAATCTGGCATTACAATTGTGCAAACTGGAAGGCTCTAAGAGAGTTTTTCCATGGATTTTCCTTGGCTCGACGTCTGCTTTGGAACTGACGACCCGTCAGTCTGTTGCGAAGAGATTACGCAAGAAGAGATTACGCAAGTAATCGCCTCAGGAATGGAAGCATACATCCCAAATCCATCAAGTTACCGTCAAAAGGAAAGCCCTGGTTCGACAGAAGATCTGAAAGAGCCATAGGCCCGTAGGTAGGAAACAATAAGCCTACAAGTACTGGCAGCAAAATCAGACCGCTGAAAATCGCAGTTATTTTACCGAAGCGAGAACGAATGCAAACGTACGATTGACGAAACTAGGAACAAACACAATCAAAGAACCAGGAATAAACTTTTGCAATGCCCCGGTGGCTCCAGAAATTTCTGGCCGATAGCAAAGGCAGTAAGTAATAACTTTACAAAAACGTCTCTTCCACCTTTGACGGACGAACGCAGCGTCATGGCGACTACAGCTAAAGAAAAAGCAAACATGCTCGCCGAAATGTTTTCATCGCACTCTACCTTAAACGTCCCCCATGGCAAGGCGCTCTTTACCATATCCAACATCAACACTACTGTTGGGGAAACACCCCAAGACGTGTATAACTTTCGTTTTTCACCGTATAGTTTGGTGATAACACCCTGTATGTATGTAGTATGAATAAACCATAATTAATCCACGAATATATTTATTTCACCCCAGGTAAACGGAAATTTGTGCATTTAAATCAGCATATTTCAGTTCTTCATTACTCCTTAGTCCAAACCTGGTTGGACGATCCCTTAGTACGAACCTGGTTTTGTTGGTATAATGGAGTCCGTCATATGTGGCATTATCTAGAAAGCAAAACGACACTCCGTCAATTCAATCGTGTTTAATCGTTTTCAATTTAACATATCCTTGTCTCCGTCAGTGTTCTGTAAACAGCAGTGTCAAATAAAGAAAGAAAACAGTTTCTACCCTTTCAATCTCAAATGAATTCGGCAAAGCGCCAAGCCCCACTTTTTACTCGTTCTTGGCGCCAGGCCGAAGAAGAAATTAGTTTTATTAGTGCTTAGACATAGATAAAACACTAAAAAAAATGCTTAGAACACACTCAACCTCATAGGATCTGTCTCGTCACAGCTCTCCTAGATTTTCGCGCCGAAAAACATCTAGCCGTGTTCTAGCCCTGTTTAAGGCAACTAATTAGTGTTTTTCTCATTTTGTTACGTATTTAAAGTGCAGGTTTAACGTTCACTCAAGCAAGAGCGAAAGTTCTCGTTCGCTCGCGCCAAATGGTCACAACCTTTTAGGCAATTTCTCCGTTTTGTATGCACAAATATTAGAGAATATTTAGTGTACCTCTGTTATCTTTGCCCACGTTGGACAAAGACCTCGTTTAGGCGTTTTTAACGCAATTCCTCAAAACAGAAACGACGTAGCGTCTCTGGTACTTTGTAGATTGAAGAGAATCAGTAAAAATGGCGCCTGCAAACTGGCAGTAATGGCAATCCATTCCAAATCCTAGCAAAGCTAATACAGGAATCCAATGGTTAAAGTTTAATAGACTACCCCTGGGTATGATAGCAGGAGAAAAATAGAATATCTAGGTATTTGGTAGAGTGAAAGGAAAGTTGAAATTTCAAAGACAAAAGCTCCTTTTAAATTAACAAATCAAAAATTTTAGTAGATATTTTAATTAAGCACCCTTTTGTAATATTAGTTGTATGTGTGGATGAATGCTTGCAATTAATATAGAAAATACTGTATATTTATATTTATCATATTCAAATGCAATTTACACCTGCATTATTAAATTAAATCAAACCGAATACATCTTTCAGTTCATCCTATAGACATAATCTCACTACCCTATGGTAATACAGTTCATTAAAAGTGGTTAATTAATAACTAAGGTACGAACCCCTCCTTTATGGTTTTAAGCAATACTAAAAATCAATTGTTTATTCCGACCAACTACCATGACAGAAATTAAGTTTCACCACCGTGGCACCCGTAAAATCCTCAAAGAGCTAGATACGCAAAAGGCGTAAGGGCCGGAAGGAATACCTGCCATCTTGTTAAGGAACTGCGCCAACGAATTAACACCCATTTTTTCTAGACTTTTTTCTCTGTCTTACCGAAAAGGGATTTACCCATCTTCTTGGAAAGTAGCTCGAGTACAACCTGCTTCAAAAAAGGCAAGAAAACCACGCCCTCAAACTATCGCCCAATTGCCTTGCTTCCAATAATCTCCAAAGTCATGGAACGTGTAGTAAAGCAGCAACTACTCAAGTACCTCAAGACCAACAGAATAATTAGTGATAATAATAGAGATCTGTCCGGAGATATATTGGCCTATGTCAATCATATATGGAGTAGGGCAATTGAGAGCTACGGAGAATCTCGAGCGGTTGCCTTGGATGTTTCGAAGGCATTTGACAGAATATGGCATGACGGATTGCTCAACAAACTGCCGTCCTTCGGACTGCCAGCGCCTCTCTGCAGCTATTTTGCCAGTTTCCTTAAGAACCGATCTCTGCACGTTGCGGTTGATGGATACAGGCACATTCACCATTAATGCGGGAGTGCCTCAGGGCGCAATACTTTCACCAACTCTGTTCCTCATGTATATCAATGACCTGCTAATCGGAACAAATAATCCTGTTTACAGTTTTGCAGATGACAGTACCCTTGTCTCCCAATTTAGATCAGAAAACCCTTTACCAGCAGCTGAGACTTATCACCGCAGACAGGAGCAGATTATATTATAACAATTAATCAAGATCTGGAGAAAGTTCGAACCTGGGGCAACAGAAATTTGGTTCATTTCAATGCAGCAAAAACTCAAGCAGCCACGTTTACCAAGCAAGCCAATACGACGGGCTCTGATATCATTATGGCAGAATCGACCATTCCTTCATCCTCGTCAATCCGACTACTGGGTCTCGGTCAACAGCAATATGTCCTTGCATAACCCCGTTGGTAACATCGCAAAATCAGCCTCGCAGAAGCTTGGTGAGCTATTTCGTAACAAAAAACTGTATACACCGCAGCAGCTGCTTGCTCTACAAAGCGCAAATAAGACCGTGCTTAGAATATTGCTCAAACATCTGGGGTGCCACACCTAAACACACCCTAAAGATGCTGGATTCCATTCAGAAGAGAGCTGTGCGTCTTGTCGGCAACCCGGTGTTGGAGGTTAGCTACGAAATATCGAGTTCAAATACAATTAGGATAGTAAATTAGAACCGTACCAATCCTCTGGAATTACTCCAAAATGGACAGGAAGCAATAATTCAACCTGTGTCATATATTCAAGGTAAATATTGGACTACAACATAGCCATAATATGGCAGAAGGTGAGGCATTTACCTTCATAAGATAAGAAGAATAATCAACTCAAAATTTATTCGTGATATTGTCATAAAATGCAACTTACATAAGTGAATATAATATCCATAAATCTAGCCATATTGAATACAGAGAATAGTCAAGAGGGCCAAAACATTAAAAGGAAAAATACTTAGATAAATACTTGGACTTAAAAATATAAACATATAGAATACAAACAGTAATTTCGTGGACACACTACTCACTAAAATCAATGTGAAGAAATTCCTCTAAGGCAATTTCTAATTAAAATTTATTTAATTGTTTTTTAAGTTAAAAATGGCAAGCCTGTTAAATAACTTAATAAGCCAATAATCTCGGCCATCGTGACGCCTCCCCAGGCATTAGAAAAACATCAGAATTTGCCTTAACATAGAGCAGGTTCTCCGAAATGCAAATAGAAAGAACGGTCAGTATACTCAGATTCCCACCCTACAGTCCTCTCTGTATTCCAAACCACTCAACACCCTTATCGCCTTTCTCTACATGCCAGAGACACGTCGAGCATCAGCCGCATGACCCCAGGCAATGATGGCCTATGTAAAGTGAATATGAAAATCTGCTAAGTAGACTGTTATTTATACCTGTTGTGAAAGCTTATCAGCTATTAAAAAAAGGTAGGTGACAAGATGCCTAAATCATACCGCCCAATAGGTTTAATGCCGTGTCTGCTTAAAACGACAAACATAAGAGGTGAGGCACTACAAACAAGCCCGCTCAAGCAAACGCCAATAAAGGTACCAGCCTGGCAAGTCCTATGACTTAGCACTGGATGACCTCAACAGGCTACTCATAAAGTCTTTAGACGACAAATAGATAACCATAACAATATTTGTAGATAGAGATGGTGCCTTTAATAACGCATCTACAGAGGCAAGAATAAAAGGAGTACCATCACTTCTGTGTCAGAGGATAAATGCCAATTTGAAAAATACTATTATTATATCAACAATTGGAGAAACAACACTGACAACTAGAGCAAGCGGGGATGTCCACTAGGAGCAATCGTAATGGATGAACTGATAGTAAGGCTAATATAATACATACCTCTAAAGGGTCTTTGTTGCTTATGATACGTCAATAACCTTACGATTTTTACAAAAGGCATATTCGCAGGTACGGCTATGGAACTTACACAACTAGCTCTAAACATTATCAACAGGCGGTGTATGGAGGAGGAACTGACCGAGAAGTCTCATAAAACCACCGTAGAAAAATTATCAAAAGAGGAACACTGGAAAGACTCAAGGCACCAGTACTCAATGGGGTAGAGATGCCATTTACAGATATCAGGAAGCAGGTTTCGGGGTGTACTACTACCTAATCACACACAAAAATATAGCCAAAATTATGGAGGACTGTAATATGATTCTCAAACTGCAATGAAGAAAATTAAAGGCAACGGAAACCAAAGAAACTTTGACCATATTTCTTTTCTCGCAAAGTAAATCATATTGGAGACTAATGAAAATAATATCAAAATAGAATTGTGGTCACTCTGGAATAAAAGGGAACGAAACAGGGGACCAGTTGGCCAATGTGGGAACAATTTTGAATGTTCCATACAATATTGCATTAGATAAAAATGAATTTATATCAATAATAAAATTTAATCATATGGCAAAGTGGAGTCGGGCCTTAGTCAATGCAACCACAGAAAGGGTCAGAGATATAACGATCTTGAAAATAAATACAGCAGCCAGAATGGTCCTAAATGAACCCTTCTGCAGTATAGCAACACCTACACAAAAAGCTAGCAAATTATCGTGGAACAGCTTGCCAGAAACGAAACAGGATAAACTATTATCACGAAACCATAGTCAACATCCACAGGATATCTACTAAGTCGGAAAAGAAGTACAACTAGAATAATAGTTGGACTTCCAAGGAGGCACTGTAGGCTCAACAAAATATATGAGCCAGAATTCTGCGGTCGTTTTGTGCCTCAAGAGATTGTCGTATGTTCGGGATCAGAGACTCCTGCCGGTGTAAAATCATATCACTATTCAGTTGAATCTGAGCCAGTGCATCCCAACCATGTGACTAATATATTCTTCCATCTGTATCACAGATTCTATAACAGCCATCCAGTTGCTAGTTTAGGGTATCTTTCGTTCGTCCCAAGCTCTTCAGCCAGGCTTTAGCGTTCCAGACATTTGTTTTCTGGAATTTTCAACTTTGCAGTTCGGATACGGACTTTCAGTGCTTCTGTGGGTGAAATGATTCAGCATTTCTACAGTACAGGTTTTATCTCAGCAGCTTCCTTGGGTATTATTTTATCATTCTAGTTCTATCAAACCTCTTCTTCCGCTTCTGCTTTTGATATTAATTTGCCCACGCAGTGGCTGATGCTATCAATGACTTCTTTGTTAATTTATAATTCCGCAACTGATGATTAGAGAGAACCCATATTACCATAAATATTAAAAGAATATTGGATAACGTCTTTACATAGAAAAGTGGAAAAGAGAACTGTAATACCTACCAGTCTGAAGGACCTCATCTGATAGAACACCAATAAACGCCGCATATTTTGCTGAAATCTCAAGGCATGCATTTACTGGCGATCTGACTTAAGCTTATGGGTACCCAATGGTACCTCCCTATGAATACCCAGTCTCTGGAATGTTTTGGCAAAACAACTAGTATACTCCCCATAGGAAAAATAGAAAATTAGATATCAGACTCTTTGAATGTGACTAAAGAACTAAGACAAAGGCTATTGGTTATTCCCAGTTTCATTATTATTGATGAAGCCTTGAATATGTCGAGAAGGAAATGTAGGGACATGGGATTTATTATGGAAGATGCAATGCTATATAGTATAGATACAATGTCAAGATATACAGGTGAAAGAAAACCTAGCATATTAATTATCGAAAATATTGTTTGGTAGTTAATATAGCAATACTTTAATTGATGCCACTATCCAAAGAATAGAAATAATGGCAGCTATCCAAAAAATAAAAATAAGTTACTAGCAGCTGAAGCGGATTTCTCGAAGAGCACGTGAAAACGTGACGAATAAATAAAGGAAGGAGATATAAAATGAAAGCAAATAAAACATTACAGAAGATATGAAAACACACCTATTAATGTGTAATGGGTACAGAAAAACTTTAAAATAATACCACTTGAATGGCTCATATAACAGACAGGTTTGGCGATTTATATTTGAATGTTCAGATAAAAAAATAGGAGGGTATTCTTTAATGATGAACATTATTAGAATTGATTTTCATGAGTAAAAAATACCGATCTATTTCTCCTCTGAACATTCAAGTAGGTACGTACACCTGTCGATTTCTAATAGCCCAGTCTGTCTGTTATGAGTACCAGTTTCAACTGCCAATTTAAGTCATCGAGTGATCTTTTTGGAAGACATTGCCATCAAATTCCTTATCGCTTTGATCTCATCTACAAAATTAGTTCGGACTGATACTAACCCAATGAACTGATTCATTGGGTTAGTACCAACTTGGGAGATTTCCCCCATATGCTTTTGTCAATAAAATATTTTCAAAACAAACTAAAAGATTTTTAGTGTACATGTTCAGGTTCAAAATCACTCATAACATGATTAAAAAAATGTATTATTAATCATAATTTAATTTAATGCTCTGGTTGAAGAATGGTAGGTATCTCATGTTTAATTATTATTAGCATGGTCACCTCAAAATGATATTTTTATTTCAATTTTAGCATTGGAGCTTGTGGGTCCGAACTACCGATCATTTATCACCGTTCTAACATGCTTATTCTACACAGTTGGACTAATAATGCTTGCTGGAATTACGTACATGATCCGTGATTGGGTTTACTTATCCTTAGTAACATCGGTGCCCTTCATTCTGTATTATTTATATTGGTTCGTACTGCCCGAAAGTCCCAGATGGTTACTGGCAAAAGGAAAGTTTGAGGAAGCTTCTGAAATTTTAGAATCATTAGCCAGAACGAATAAGAAAGAAATGCCTTCAAGCTTCAAACAGCAATTAAAACAAAAATTGATGAATAAACGCACCACTAGCGAGGAAGAAATGTTAAATAAAAATATGGGATTGTTTGACCTCTGCGCTACACCGAACATGCGACTAAAGACAATATTGATTACGTTGAACTGGTTTGCTAACAATATGGTGTACGTAGGTTTAAGTTATTACGGACCATCATTAGGAAATAACCAATATCTCAGTTTCCTTCTTTCTTCAGTAGTCGAAATACCAAGTTATATTGCGAGTTGGCTTCTTATAGATAAATGGGGAAGGCGATGGCCGTTATGTCTATGCATGATGTTAAGCGGTTTCAGCTGTATTGCTACAGTATTAGTTTCTAAAGGTAAGTTGTAATGTAGTGTTTTAATAATGGAAGTAAATTCTGCATGTTACCATGTGTGATGTAGCTGATACAGCACTAAGTAGATTTTTGAAAACAGATCTCTATTTGATAAGCAAAAAAGGGTAGGTTGCAATGTTTTGAATCAGCTGCACTACTATTCGATGTTGACCATCAAATTTCGTAAGCTCCTCGGTCTGCTAATGCGTATACCAAGCCACCGATATGTCTTAGGCTAGGTGTCCATTCCCCCAGGTTGATGGGCCAGAGTCTTTGCTTCCCTTCAATTTTACCCTCGACGAATAATTGTATTAGTCGGCATTTTAAGGTATCCAAAAGAAACTGTCTCTTCTTTATATAATGAGTAGTATTTCTCTGTCCTTTCCCATTTTTCTCAAATCTCATTGTTCATCTCTCACGATAGCCTTAGCATTCTTAAATTCAAACGTATGACTTTGCTTTGCTCTTGCTGCGTTCATTGACATAGAGGGGGCATTTGATAATACCTCACATCCGTTCATCAGATGAGCACTTCAAGAGTGGGAAGTTGAGCTCCCAATCATAAGACGGACAGAAACAATGCTAAAGCACCGCTCCGTAACAGCAGAAATAAATGGAGCGTCAACCCGTCAGCACAGTGAAAGGGAGCCCTCAAGGAGGTGTTCTCTCCCCCTTACTGTGGACACTAGTAGTGGACAAAATCCTTACAACTCTGAGTAGAGCTCAATTTATAGTTCTAGGCTACGCAGAGGACCTAGTAGTAATAATAAAGGGCAAACATGAAGGCATAATTTCAAACCGCATGCAAAATGCCCTAAACAAGAATTCGATTGAAGGGGAGGGACTCTCCCTAAATCCTAGGAACACCATTCTTTGACCCGTTTACAAAAAAAAGAAGCTAGAAATGAGAAGGCCCATCCTACACGGAACACAGTTAACTTTTCCACCGAGGTATATTGGATCTACCAAACAATAATATAGTCACCTATGCCTCGCTGGTATGGGGGCCAAAAACCCAGTAGGTCACCGTTCGAACCAAACTTAATAAAGTGCAAAGGCTGATATGCCTGGGAATAACATGGGCAATGCCAATGTGCCCTACCGCAGCCTTAGAGATATTGCTGAACATACCTCCTCTTCATATCAGTGTGAAGAGTGAGGCGATTACCTGCGCTTACAGGCAATTCCAAATAGGCAAATTGAAGCCTGGAGATTTAACTTGTCACCTGCGCATCTTTGAAGAAATAAAACTGGAAAATACGAGTAAACCAAGTGACCAAATGACGATCATGTTGGACCTAGATGTGCCATTCGCAGTGATTATTGATGGCCGCCAATCATGGTAGAATCAGAGAATCAGACCATCTGGTACACAGATGGTTCAAAAGGAGCAGGATTGGACATTTCAGGTCTAAACTGTAAACTTTCCAAACTGCTAGGCAAATATATAACCATCTTCCAAGCGGAAGTGCTTGCCATAAATATATGTGCAGAAGAGTGCCTTACACAAGGACTGCACAGAAAGCACATACACATATATTCTTCAGTCGGCTCTCAAAGCTTTCAAGTGCGTGTCAGAGCTAGAGTGGGAATGTAAGCAAACCACAAAACAACCAGATCACTTTAATGTGCAACCAGATCACTTTAATGTGGGTTCCTGGACATAAAGGCCTAGAGGGCAACGAAAAAGCAGACTGCATTGCGAAAGAAGGAGCTGGAACACCATATTATGGTCCAGAGCCCTACTGTGGCCTTATGAAGAGCCACATCACCAAGAAACAAATGGGAAAAAGACCAACTGTCGTCCTACTGGATAAAAACTCCAGGACTTAAGGTTTATCACCATCTCTGCGAAAAGAGCAGAACAGCTCTTAGACATGAACAGAGCAGATATTAGAACTGTCTCCAGACTGCTCACTGGACACTGTCCGGTAAAATACTACCTAAAGGCAATAGGCAAAGCAGAAGACGACCAATGCAGAATTTGCAATAATGCAACTGAAACCGCAGAACATCTACTCTGCCAATGTCCAACCCAACTCTGCAAAAGGCTCAAGTACCTTGGAAGGAGTACAGCTGTCACCCCAAGAAAATAGCTTCGTTTGGAAGAAGCCTACGTCTCTTGGACACAAATTAAGTTGTAGAGTCATGTACAAAATATCTGTAAAGGTAGCAGTGCCGGGCAGCTGAAACTAACCGAAACGACTTCCTAGCAACCTACAATTACAATCGTGCTAGGATGTCCTTAAAGTTACGGAAGTAATAGCAGGCCATTTCGATGTTACACCTGATTTACTTGCCAATACTTTCAGCTAAATATATTCAGTTGGTTAACTATTTGTTGTAGTTCTTCTAAGTCATCAACTATCTAACATTATCATCAAGCACATTCCATTCACTTTCTTCAATATCTTTTCTCTCATAGAAAATAGCCTCAGAGTACAAGTTGAATAATTATCCCTGTCTAATTCATCTGCGTAATTTGATATACAGCGTTGCGTACCTCGATTTTCAGTACATATGGGAAACCGTTCGGACCCATCGATTATTGATTTTAGACGGATTAGATTATATTAGTTCAGGGGCTTGATCTATTAGCTTCCACACAGCAACCTTTTCAGATCTATTGTCTGCCCTCAAAAAACCATTTAGAGTTTTTAGCCAGCCCCGCCTTCTCTGAGAGCTCTTGGCTTTTCTTCTCCCAGTGCAGTGTAGTCTTGGCAAGCCCTGCAGTAGCAAAGTATGAGTATTGCTGTTTTCTGTTTGCCAGTCCATTTGTACTCATGTATTCTAAAGTACACTATTAAAAGGCCAACTGTTAATCTAGGTATACTTTTTTTCTGACTTGGTTTTGGATTCCATCATTCTTGAGATTTCGTTTGCGTCCAGAATTTAATGCTAGCTTTTTGTATAGGTTTTGCCATACTGCAAAGGGTTCTGGTCCATTCAGGCCATTCTGGCTCCTGCTCAGGCTAATGAGTCTGCCTCTTCATCGCCTTTATTGTACTCTGTATGTGCTGGCATCCAGGCGGCTAAGGTCAGTCTCTTTCGGCTGTCCAGCTCTTTTGGGGCTTATATGCAGTCTTAGACCAATTTTCAGTTAACTTGCATTTATTGGCTGTCAGAGGAGATTACAATGGTTTTATCTGTAAATATTTCGCACAATGATGTATTGCGACAACTTCCGTTTGGAATATCGTCGCATATTTACCTAAGCTGAGTGAGATAGATTGCTGTCTTTGGCTTGACTCCGTCGGCACCTGGAACTTGATCGGTTTTTGATCAATCCATATAGACAGCTATATCTGCATTAATGACAGGTCCTTCCTTCCATGCATCTCTGTCCGTTTTAGTGGGATACTCTGATTATAACCTCCAAGTTTTTAGTTAATAATTAATTAATCAAATGAGCTACAGACTTTAAAATAAGGATATGGATGGAAAAAAAACGATCAAGATTCAGGTGCCGACGGAGTCAAGCCAAAGACAAGAATCTCACTGAGCTTGGGTAAATATCACTGAATGAATTGGAAAAGGCAGGTTTATTTATTTGTAATTTTGTTCTTAAAAAAGATAAAAATGAAAAAAGACTTTTCTGATAAGTTGATACGATTTTGCAAATCATTCAAGCTAGGTAGCATAAATTTTAGACTTTAGATTTGGGTCAAATCAGGTGTCCTCGGTAGCCACTTAATACGATCCCTTCCTCCATCTAGTTTTGGGGAAAGTTCATGTAAAAATTGAATTGAATTGAATATATAAGAAATGAAGCGGTGTACCGTCTTGCTGAAAAATTATGGTTTCATTGTTTTGTTCAATTTCTATTAATTGCACGAGGGCTGGATGAATAGCAATTTCAGATACATTTGGCCATTGAGATATCCGGGTAAAAACGCGACCAATTAAGTGATCTCCGTAAATACCCGCCCAAAGTAAAATTTTTGGGGATGGTGCGTATATACTTCATGAAATACTTTGGGATCTTGGGATCAAATCGACAGTTATGCCTATGGATCTTGGGATCAATATCGACAGTTATGCGTATGGTCACATTAACACTCATCCGAAAAACAGATGTTGGACAAAGAGTTTGGTTTATTGTTAATAGTTTTACTGATCACTTCCCAAAATTCGAGTCGGCGCGGCGGTCGAAATCAGCACCAATCAGTTCTTGTATTAATCGTATTTTCAAGGGATGAAACTTATTTGTTTTAAGACTATCTGGAATCCCTACTACTAAGCATGAAATCCATGGCAATATGACCCAAAATAGCAACTTCTCTCCCCTCGTCCCTTCCATACATCCTCCTTTTATTTCCCACTGTTCAAGTATCATCAAATTTGGCAACCAGTTGTAATACATTAACATCGGACACATTATTTGAAGATAGTCGCGGTTACTCGCTTATTATCGTTATTTCTTCGTCTTCCTCATCTGCATCGATCGTCAGTCAGTTTGAAGGCTTTTTCATAAGCAACAGAAGGAAGGCGTCTTTCCCTATGCATCGCGGCAATTCTGAAGTCAAATGTTGTAGTGCTGGCAAAAACCGTGAAAAGTTGAAACCGGTTATTCGGTTTTCTTAAAAACCGGTTTCGGATAAAACCGGGTATTCGAATAATAGTGAAAACCGGGTATCCGGATAACCGGTTAACCGGTTAATCGGATAGCCGGTTAATCGGATAACCGGTTAATCGGTTAATACACAGTCATCATAGGCTAATCATAATTTATAATTTGTTCTTAAGCATATTTCCATTAGTTCAGTTTCCCTGCCGATTAGGGCACAATCATTAAATTCTAGTGAACCAA